>OMKY01117750.1:25040-39247 GCA_900302395.1 Bregmaceros cantori | reverse complement strand
TCGTTCTATCATTAGGTCTAACTACCTAGGCTACTACTTCGTTGTTTTTTTCACGGAGGACGATTAAAGCGATGCGGGAAACACTGGTGGTATCGGTGCACGGTATCGGCAACTGTTTGACAAGTACGAGTACGAGTATATAAGTGAAGTATCGGTGCCGATGCCGATGCCAGCATCGGTATCGGTGCATCCTTATTAAAAACTATATTTAATTTCATTTAATAAATAAACCACACATCTATCTAATGGCATGTTGCCCCCTACTGTCCAAATTATGCATCGTACAGGCGCACAGACAGTAAATGACTAACGGCGCATGCAGCGCGAGTCTGTCTTCCGGAGGTGGTATCGGTTCATGGTATCGGTTAATGTTAGACGAGTACGAGTACTCAAGTTGGTATCGGGGCCGATGCCCGATACCGGTATCGGTGCATCCCTACATTTAATACAATTTATCATTTGAAAACATTTTGCATTGTTAATATTCCTCTTTAAAATTGTCCTTTTTCATCCAGAGAAAAACTGATGAAATCGCCTCTGGGATCAGATGAAAACTGTCCCATGAATTCCCATGGGTCTGATCGAGGCCTTACTGCTATTCGTGTTCGTGTCCTCATCTCCATGTTGTCTGGACTTCTCCCCAGGGAAGGTGTTTGTTCCCAAGCAGAGGCCGATGGAGTCCCGGCAGGAGGAAGTGACGACTCTTGACCCCGAGCTGGAGGAAGCCCTGTCCAGTGCCACGGACACGGAGCTGTGTGACCTCGCGGGTGAGTCGTCATAAGATGTAAAAAATCGTTAAAATCTTGATTTTTAGATTTTTGACGAACTTGTCCAAATATTTTCGTAGACTTTTTTTTTTTTTTTTCAATATCTAATTTGGCAAACTGTGGCGCTATTTGAACTCTTGTTGAACCGTACCAAAATGTTTAATTATTCCAGATGGCAGACTTGAATGTGTATTCAACAATATTACATTTTGTGGTCAGTGGATGTTGTGATGTGCTCCACTGTCATTATCGTAATGTGAGAATTTGAATCATCTTGCATGATGCTAAGCAGTGTAAGCACTAAAGAGGAGTAAGAAATATAAGCTCGACTTGACATTAACATGTTCACTTTACTTACTCTTGATTTAATTTCACTTAGTTTATTTACAATACTTGTTTATTTTGCAGCATTGGTTAGTTATTTTATGTTATATTTTGGATTTTTGACTTGGTATTCCGTCTCTCCATGTCGGACTACATCTGCCATATAGAGTATAGAATGATCATGTCTTTTTCAGATGGCAAACCCAAGAAAATTAGCAAGGGATCAAATACTTTTTATCCTCACTGTATGTGTGATTCGATACTTCATCACACAAGCATTTTTAAATGGGATACATCAGCTAGTTAGTCTGTGGATACACTACTGTCTTGATAGCATTGTGTAGATCTGCCCATTGTTCATAATATGGTCATATGATAATGGCACAGCAAGTCGCATTGTTGGCGGTAGCAAATGTCACATCACATCTGACGGTCTGGTACTCTCATGCGGCAGCATGGCTGCAGCCAGGAGTGATCTGATTCCATCAGCCAGTGACGCATTTGGTTTCCTGCGCCATCTTTGTATCACTTAGATTGACGACCCAGCAATAAATGCAACCGTCTATTCTTGCTGTATTCACGATAACTTTGGTATTTGGAAATTGTAGGACTACTGACATCCTGTCTTCATCTCTGTACCTCTATCACCCTCCCCTGTTGATTGCAACACTTTCCATGGGCCCTCCCACACATTTCCATCCCCCCTCCCTATTTCCACCATTCTCTTCACAAACTCATTCCCTTACAGCCATCCTGGGCGTCCACACCCTCGTTACCAGCACACAGACCTACGATGGCAGCGGCAAGGACAGCAGCCTCAGTAGTAAGAATTTCCCCTCCTTACCTCCCTCCCTCCCTCGACCTTCCTCCCTCCCTGCCACTCCCCCTCTCGCTTTCTCCCTCTCACCACTCAGCAGTGGGAATCGTACAGTATGGACAAGGCTATGCACAACAAATTGAATGCTTTCATCGTGTCCCGACCTAATGAAACTCACTTCCCATGTCTGGGGTGCAGCTTGTGTAGAGCAAAGTGAATGAATTTGTTGCACAAAGCGTGCAAACGTCAAATACAACTCCGAATTACTTAAAGATCTGATCACATGTTCATCTGGACCAATTGAACACTCTGTGCCAAGGCAAATAATTAAATGGAATGGGTTGGGTGAATGATTAAAGTATTACGTGCGGCAAGCAGGTCATGTTTTTGGTCGTGTTGGTTGGTTGTTCCCCAAGATAACTGAAAAAGTTGTGCACCGAGTTGTTATAAGTGACAAACGGAAGAATTGATTAAATCTTGGTGCATTTCTGTAGCCTATGAGTAACAATCATACTTAATAACCGACTTACCGATAGATCGCTGGGCCCTTACCGCGGTCACGTGACCAGACTTCCGGGTTGCAATGGCCACTGGGAAACGTAGTTGGCTTGTGCTGATTGCTGAGCATTGTTCGCCGTTGGCATGAATCACAATCGCCTACTCTTGGCGCACTTGCATTGATAATGGGTTGCCACACATACTACTAGCACTAACCATACTATTTTTTTTTTTTACCACTACGGTGCAGGTTTGCAATCTCTGAGTGCTTCTTGTTATTGGTATATATATTTAGTGTGGGGCACAGACCCATGCAAGAACATTTGGGAGGGGAATAGCCCACTGCAAACTTCCACCATCCCTAATAAGACGGCGAGCCCTACTTCATCTTAGCATAGAAGACGAAATTTGGTCGAAACTGCCCGCTGAACTCGTCTATAAGTAAATGTTAAAATATTACAAGGCAAACCAACTCCGTCGCGTGCATCCTGTACCATTACTTGCCTAATTTGTGTTTGTGTGCTTGGCACCTTCCTGCAGATGTGGTCAAAGGAGAGAAGATGACGCCAGTGTTTGATGAGCCCCCAAATCCCACCAACGTAGACGAAACCCTACAGCGGATAAAGAGCAATGACCCCTCGCTCACAGAGGTCAACCTCAACAACATCAAGGTAATCAAGGACCTGGTTCTGGGCTGTATGGCCTGAAATGGATATCGCGGTATACTGTGCAGCTCACGCCGGTTTATACCTTTGTCGACTGGAGGGCATCAATACAAAATGCAAGGGGTTTGATAATGCTGACAGCTTTTGTCACTAAAATGAGCTGCAGATCTCATCTTTACACTGAGGGACATGTGTGTCAAGTGAATAAAATGCCAAGTTTGGGCGCTAGAGAGGGGATTGGAACCTGCGGCACTGCTCGACCCATGGGTGGCTCCCATAAAGTACAAAGTGTGACAAATTCCTATGCGCGGTACATCAGTAATTGCGTTGTACCACCCCCTCGCTTAGAGATTAACGCGCCTATCTCAATCTAATTTTCAAGCACCCGCGATCATAGGTTTCATATGTATTGGCACTTTTCACCAATCGAAATCAGACACGTGTTACGTTTACAGCGAAGCCTGAAGTTCCTCCTCTTCCCCTTTTTTTCACTAGGATTTACATTTTATTCTAGTCAAGTCTGTGTACATACATAGTTTCAAAAAGATTTCAGTGTTGTAACAGTTAAAAAAAACAAAACGTAACATGCTAACTTGAGTGAGCATGAAGTGACAATGATGCCTCTTGCTGGATAGTTTGCATACTACAAAGTTTGGGGGACTCCGTTTCAGAAATACTTTAAAAAGGTGACTGGGACATCTCGACAAGTGCCCGTCTGGGATTCAGATCGGTTGGAAGATTGTCATGCCTTCTTTATACTGCATATAACGCAGATTCGCAGAACAACGCTAATGTTGACAGCTCAAAAGCGGCGGTTTCAATAAGGCTCTCGGACACGCCTCACTGTGTTTGTGCTTCTGTCCTCTAGAATGTTCCCATCCCCACCTTGAAAGAGTTTGCCAAGGCCATGGAGCGCAACACACATGTCAAGAAGTTCAGCCTTGCTGCCACGCGCAGTAACGACCCCATTGCAGTGGTGAGTGCGAGGTGGAGTCTGTTTCTCTCTCTCGCGCGCAATGACGCCGCCTCAACGAGAGTGTCCCCGACTGTGTAGGCGAGAGTAGCGTTAAACGCCAGAAAAGGCTCAGCGGAGGACATGTGGTGCTGGCTTTAACTTCTCTTTTCACCACATAGCTGACACCCATGTACACTTGGAACATACAGGACATACGAAAGAGAGAGGGATTGGGGTCATGTGGGCCAGTGTACCGATGTCATGCAATTCACTTTGAAACTTTGAAAAATGACATGACAGACTGGAACTTAATGTGATTTGGTGTGTGAAATTAATTGAAACTAGGGCGCCGAACCAGTTCAAGGAACGAAAACCAAAAACGTACTGAATTTTACAGAATTTTATGAGGAGCAGGAACAAACTGGAAAATTTCTTCAACTGTTCCGGAACAGAAACGGAACATTATGAAATAAAAAAATAACGATTAAAAACGTTTTTTTTCTTCGTTCTCTATATTCTGAACATATCCTATTTCTGGGACACTATTTCCGGTTGTGCACATCCATCCAACTTTCACTGTCGGTCATCAAGCCCCATGCATCTGGGGCTCCATCTTGTGGACAGACAAGGAAGCGAATCTAATGGCGTTTTAAACCTGGTTTTCACATTAATACAGTTGCACTGAAGTTTGAAAGTCCACCAGATATATATTGTATGAGCTATATCTAAACTTAACATTGGACAATATAACTTTAAGAACGAACAACATTTTTGCGGTCCGAACTGATTTAGGACCGATATTTTGGTGGTGGAACGTTTCAGAGAACGAAAACAATAAACATAGGCCTGCCTGAACCGTTCGGAACAGAATGTTTAAAAAATAATTCTGTTTTCAAGTGTTTGATTGAAACACATTGTGTTCTTTAGGCCTTTGGGGAAATGTTGCGAGAGAACTCGACGCTGACCAGCCTCAACATGGAGACCAACTTCATTACTGGCGTCGGCATGCAGGCACTGGTGGGCGCCCTGCGGGACAACGACACGCTCACCGAGCTCAAGATAGACAACCAGGTAAGCACACAGTTGTAGCTAGAGGTTACACTACTATCAATCTGAGCAGCGACACCAAAACAGCAAGTTTCATTTATGTGGGAGTGGTTGAAACAAGCTAGGTCTCCAGGCACTATTTGGACATGTTTCATATTTGCTACCTGTTGTATAAGAAGGTATTACATATTGATATTTCTTGTCCCATCTACTGTCTAAAAGATATCTTTCTGTCGGAGCCAAATCCCACTTCACTTCTGACATGCATATTAGTCAAATGTGTCCAATACCCAGTAATGAGTCAGACACATGGAGATGGCGCAGGAATGGTTGATGAAACTAAATGTTTCTTTAAAACCATAATGAGGGTGGACATTACATATCAGTTTGTTTTTTCGGGGGGTCAGACCGAGACAAAATCACTTTATGTTGACATGAATAGATCACAGTGTGCGTGCGGTGGTTAGTGGTTAGAGAGCGCGTGCCACAGGCCCAGCTGCGCCACTTGTTCTCATACCGTCTTCGGCTTTTCTGCAATGTCTCCCCCGACTCTTCATCCCAGTTTCCAATTTAATCCTGTCACCATCTCTCTCAATAAAGAATGAAAAACGGCGCTTGCGCCCCCCCAAAAAAAGACAGCATGGGGAAAAACGTTTTAAATGCCACTCCAATGTGGTAAACTCGTTTTGGGATGATTTACAGAGTAGTTTGAATTGCTGACATTCTGAGGGCATCTGATGCGCTCCAAATGTCTTCCAGAGGCAGCAGCTGGGTACTGCAGCAGAGATGGAGATGGCCAAGATGCTGGAGGAGAACCATAGTATCATCAAGTTTGGCTACCACTTCACACAACAGGGTCCACGCTCCCGGGCTGCTGCCGCCATCACCAAGAACAATGACCTGGGTAAGGACACAAGCATCATCCTGTCGATCTCAATGTTACCTGCGCTGGGGCGGAGCAGGTTATGTTTTTTGTCTCGTTGGTTTGTCCCATGGATAACTGAAAAAGTTGAGCACGGATCTGGATGAAATTTTTGTTGGAAATTGCGAAAGTGATACAATTTTGGTGCATTTCTGTAGCATTTAAGTAATATAATAGTCATGCTTCATTATTATTAAACGGGTGAACGATCCCCGTTCTCCGTAGTGATGTCATGCGATGCGTGGACGATGCACTGGTTATGGCTCGTCAGGCTACTCTACGAGCACTTGCATTGATAATGGCTTGCCACACATACTGCTAGCACTAAAAGTACTATATTCCTGTACCACTATGGCACAGGTTTGCAATCTGAGTGTTCCTACTTAACATTGCTCTCTGTTAGTGTTTAATCCTAGCCTTGTTTAGTGTGAGGGTGTCAAACTCAAAAATGAATATGAATATATTACTCAAAATAATAATATTCTGAAAATGTACTCCCAACTTGAGTTCCCCCTTCATTATTTTGCATGACGGTGCCTCAGGTGGGGACACTGTCGACAAAACCACGAGACCTTAGACCACAGTATTGGGAAACGTCCAGCTTCTTGCTCCGCCCCGAAAAAATGTCTTGCTTGCAGAACGGAATTACTATCTGAATCCAGTGAACACATTTAGACCAGCAGCTACAGATTAATCATTTCCACACAGGTGAGGATGGATGCTCGGGCGCTGACCACACACAGCTTCCCCATTTTTCTACTCTAGATCTGATGGCAGCTTCTCTATTTTCTATTCTAGCTTCGTGTCCACTCGCCGCTGGTGGAGCACAGGTCGGGTGCTTGTGCATGCGTGTGTTCACTGTCACGTGTGTACACACACACAACACAACACGTGTGTAAACGTACATGCATGTTTTTCCCCAAATAGGAATGTCTTGTGTTTCATTTGATATGCGACTCTACGAGGGACAATGATGGGTGTCAATGATTAATAATTGATCAAGCTATCAATAATATTGAACCCAGGCGGTTCATAGTGGCAGAGTGGTTATAGAGCGCACCCCCCCAGACCATAAGTCGAGCAGGGCCGCGGGTTCTAATCCCCTCTCAGGCTTTTCTGCAATGTCTCCCCCCCGACTCTTCATTCCAGTTTCCGATGTAATCATGTCACTATATCTCAATAAAAACAATGAAAAACTGCATTTGCGCCCAAAAATAACTTAAAAAATTAAAATAATAATAATATTGAATCTTTTGATTTTTATTACTTGTATTACAATACAAGGAACGCTGCACCAGCGATGAAGAATCTCTTCCTTCCGGTTCACTGTAGGTCCATAATATCCCAATACTTCAATGAGTGTTACTCAATGAGAACCCCTTTTTAGTTGATACCTTGTTGCAAATGTTTTTTGATCATGGAGGTGACATCTCTACTAACAAACTGCTACTACTAACATCGAAAAATGAAGATGTGACTCCAACTCTTTACCTATAAAATAAATGTCTGTATCATCCTCCCTTGTTGAGACACAGGGTGTTGTGTAGAGCATTCGTAATGGCATAGAATGAGTACTGTGACAAAAAAATGTATACCTGACTTTAGACTTGAACGTACTTCAGATTAGTCCTATTATTGTGTCTGTCTGGTCAGGAAATTCACTGCCCTACACTCATAACATTGAAAATGATCTTAACAGTAAACTATGTTAAGCTTGGTTTTTCTCTTTATCTCTGTGTGAATACCAATACTAACAAAGCAGTGTTAACCTGTGATTGTGTGAATGGCTGTCAAGTTGACTACAGTCTTTATTTTTTTTTATCTTTCTGACTTTTTAAACAATCCTCCTTTTTTCTACTTGTTTTTTGACATTTTGGTTGTTTTATTTAAACATTTGAAATGCCATCATTAAATCAGTAGTTTTGTAATTGTTAAAGCAAATTGATCATATTCAATTGCACACTATCTAAAAGTAATATGACCCTAATCCCTTACCTTTTAGATGTGTTAATTGAGTTACTGGACAAATTTAAATTGTAAGGGATTACTTTTTAAAAGTAACTCCCCATCTTTTTCTTGGGTGTCACATTAACTTTTAAGAATAGTGAGTGCCGTCTTCGGCAAACGTCAAGAGACTGGATCTCTTATCAAAATGTGGATCTCATAACCAACTTTTCACGCCTTTTTTAGTTCGCAGGAGGCGGATGGAACGGGACATGTAGTCGTCGGCCGCGGACGGCCGCCTCTTCCCAACCAATCGCAGCGTCTCATCTCTGCATACGGACGCACGCCGCAGACCCCCACTCCTCCCCCGCCCCTCCACCTTGGTGGTCTCATCTCAGCGGTCGGATAGCGAGTCTTGTGCCAAACCTACCGCCGCCCCCTGACCCCGAGCAGAAGGGAACAAACTGGAACAGCACCCTCCATGTTTATTTTTGTTTGTTTTTTTGTTTTTGCTATCCGCCATGGCTGTATACTTTATTTTTTGCTACTATTCCATTTGATGTTTTGTCACAGACTTTTATCATTACAGACGTTTTGTTATTTTGGGTTCTTATGTTTCCAACAAATTTGCAAAATATAATTTAAACATTCCAGAAATCAATGTTTCTACGCAAAGGTATTTTCAATTTTTTTTGCAATATAGGTTATTTTCTGGAATGGGGTCAAAAGACAAAACTAGGCGGTGAAATGATCACACAAGTAGGTTGTAAATTCAAGGCATCGGTTGTTCGACTTTCAAAGTCGAGGTTTGAGGACTGTCTATGTGGCACCATCCACGTGACTTTCTCTTCAGCGTTCTGAACATCCATTACCATTCCTTCGTGCTTTGTTCGCGTTCCAGGCAGTGTTATCAAACTGCCACTCGCCAAGAGGACATCAAGATTTAGTTACTTGCCTTGACGACAGGTATTACCAGGGTTGGCTAGTAACAGTACTACATGTAATCAGATTACAGTAATCTGACTACAATGTGTAGTTCCTTACAACTAAATATTTACAATATGTAATGGTTACATTTTCCAGGAATATGCGGATTGCATGCACTTATATAATAATTATGAAAATCACATTGAGGCCATGGTAGTAACTTGTGAATGCGCATGTAGCCCCTTTGACAGGGGACCATAGCTGATTACATATATTTACAGGGCACCGTTTTGCACCAAAATGCAGAATCAAACAATTCAAAAAATCATGATGTGTGGTAATGTGATTACAATTTTAATGAGTAACTTGTAACTGTAAGGGATTGCATTAATACATAAGTCGTTTTCCCAAACCTGGGTATTACAGACTCCTGCTAGCCACAGCAATGAACTGCTTTTGCTCTCTCACTCTTTGGAGAGAAAGAAACTGGGTGGTGGTGCTATTTTTTTCCCATCTACTACTAGCCACCTAACAGTGGGCCGGTTTATCCCAGGTGCGAGGAGGCCCGAGCCTTGGTAGCTTGGTACCTGGACTCATATCTCGCTGTGGCCGAGCATTGGATTACCGGAATGACTAAAGCTTTGTTCCCTACACCGAGCGCAATCTGTCATCGCTCGAACATCGCATGAGGAAGTTTTATGCCGTTGGCCCTGGCAACAAGTGTTGCATTACTTCAATGCGTCACCTAGACTCATGACATTTATTTCTGTGAATTCTTGTTTTAACATTTGAGTCAAGATTTGGAATGACAAGGTAGCTTTGAAAGCATGGGGGTGTCCATAGTCTGGCATGGGGCGTGTAAGGCCTCAGACATCCTCTCAGATAGGTATGGATAGACATTTTTCATACGGTCCCAGAGGCGGCGCCGGCTACCACCTGGAATTGAGGGGAATGTCATGTCTTTGGCCACGTGTTGTGGAACGATCTTTAGGTCCTTATTTGCAACAACCCAAAAATGGTAAAATGATTTGTAGTGTGCAAAATACAGTACATCCAACAAAGTGATTGGTGTATGATGAATATTGTGAAATAAGGCATTCTCTTCATTAAACGCAGATCGACGTCAAACATTTATGTAAAATTACTCTGCGTTGATGCGTCTTGCGTCATGAATCGAGCGTAAAGTACGGTTGTTGCGCAGTTGAAATTGATCTGCACGTCATCGAGCTGCTGCTCCATTTTACTTTTTTTTTTCTCAGGAAAACACATGGCAGAAATGTCAAAATTCTAAAATCACTGACTTAACCCTTTCACTTCCAACAATTGTGACTTTTGTAGTTCAAGGGAAATTAGTGTATCGTTTCTGCCTTTTACATCTTAGACAAAATGTATTTGTTTAGGAGTCATTGGCGGTGAAAAGGCTAATTCTCTTGTTGGTTGAGTTTTTGTGTCTGCATGTGAGATCTTTTGCTGCACCAACTTGCTGGACTGGTTGGCTCATCAAGTCTTCACCAACTCGATTGAGTGCAAGTATCGACCTAAGCTTTCCCATCGAAAACAAATTCATTTCTTTCTGCCATGCAAGAGTTGACCGAAATCCAATGAATTCGAGGCTCGGAAATAAAATTCAGTAATGATTTTAAATGACGTTTGATAAGTTTGCAAAGTTCCCGGAATGTTTAGTCTCACTGCTGTCATCATGTGGAACTTCCCGTATTGTGCAGTGGAGTGAGGTGTACCGTATTTTCCAAGGCCTGTTGTGAAAGTTTTTATTTTTTAATGTTTAAAGTGCAACGGTCTATAAGGCGCATTAAGAAAGAAAATAAATTACCGATCTGGACTGAATATCCCAGAATTCCATCTGAATCAGAAATCCATTGCTAAAGCTAGCTTTTAAGCTTAACATGGAAAATACAGTATTTCAAAGTAGATTGGGATGCTGGTTTTCTCAAGTTATTTTGAATGGAGCTTTACTTATTTGTTTTGGTACAAACGCTGCACACTCGTTTAGTCATTAGTGGATGCAAGAAGTTGCCAGTTCCAAATCATTGCAAGATGAATCCATGGTCTGAACTGGTGCTTAAGCATAGAAAACCAGATGCGCAGGTTTTGATGGTTGATGCATTGCCCAAAGGCTTATTAAAAGCTTCCGCTTGGATCGCTAATCTACCAGTTCCTGCTGAACCGGCTGGAATGATCCTCGGCTGAACCAGTTTGTTGTGTCCAAGGAGTGTCTTCAGCTTGTGTTTCTGCTCAACCACTCCTGACAGTTCCAGGCAGATTGGCTAGACTTTCTTTTTAAAATTGTATTCATCAGCATACATATACAATGGTCTGAAAAAGAAGTATGTTTCATACTTGCCAAGTTACCTACTTACCAAGTGTTCCTCTAAGCTTGAACCGCTCAAACCAACAGTGTTTTTAAATTGTGTCGAGATTCTTGCTGGCCATGGTTTTTCCAAGCCAACATCCTTTGAACCCCTCCCAACAATCTCCAACTCTATAAGGCGCACTGTCATTTCTTTGATTCTTGTCTTTGACTTTGGTTTGTGTGAACATATGCTAAATTGCTAAAAAGCGAATGTAAAGAATTGGCGCTCACAAAGTTTATTAATTTTTTTTTATTAAATGCAAAAAATGTTCAGCTAGCCAGTGTGTTAATCATTCTAGTCTTGCACATGAAAATGGTTCCAGCCTCGACCTGCTTCCGTCGTGACCGACCAATGTTGCAACAATGCAAAGGGGCACATTCCACATTTCAAGATTATGTCTGAACTCTATTGAGAGCTCAAGTTCCTTTTGGGACACGCATCCATTCTGTTGGTTCTCCGTTCTGAAAGCTCATTATGCTTAACAGTCTTAACTCAAGCATGGAACACGCTAGATAGCGTTAGTTTGATTAATATAGATGATTTTTGGTGCAGCAAGAAGGAAGATTTTAGTTCATGATTGATTATATTATTTTTTATTGTTGCACATGTCAAGGACCACAGGAAATGTTTGCTTGCAGCTACAATCAGTAAATTTAGAAGCGTCCTCGGTTTTCTATTCGACAGGCTGTTGAATACCTCATTCACAATGGGGAACCCACAGAATGGCCAGTACTACCTGCATTCCCACTCCCATGGCGAGCACATGGCATGGCGTCATCATTCCACAAGTGTTTATTGAGTTGTTTTCCCTCTGAATACTGTCTGTAGTTGCTTTTTATATTTGATTCAGTTCATGCTCCTTTTCTTACTCTGTCTCTCTGTTGACTTGGAATCCCTCGACATGCGGTTAAAACACTGAACGTTTTATGTTCTGCAACATTGTGTTTTTTATCTGTTTGCACCCAGAGCTGAGCCCAATGCGTCTTTGACTGGTGTGAATAGTGAATTAGCTGGCAGACAGGACATTTTTACCACAATAACCGGAATACTACCAGGTTATTGAACAAAGCAGAAGAAGCAGCTAGTTCTATACTCCACCAACACATGTTCGTGACCGCCTCTGTATGCCTGTGACCACTCTTTGTCCAATATTTAAAGATTGTGGCTTCCTTCCTCGTGGAGTGGAGTGGACTGTAGTTCATTCCAAGGATTTTAGAGAAATTCTAAGAAACCCTCCATTCTCAACATCCACAGTGCGTGATGGACCCCAAGGCTCTGAAGTATAACTTGATGGTCTTTTAATGTTTTCTTTGTTTTGTTTTTTTTCCCCGAATTTTCCGAAAGCAGCAAATGCAAAATATGAAACTTAACTGGAATGGAATGCTGTGCAAGAAGATGAAAATATTCTCACCTGTATATTGGTGAATAGCTAAATGAAATGTCTGTGTCACGCTCCAATGTTTTCCTTAATCAGAACACATTCCACTGTAACAACAACTGGACACTCTGAACACGTTTGGTCCTTCCCTGTTTGGCTGCATGCCAGCGCGCTGTTTTGTTCAGAAATTATACATTTCTCTTTGAGCTATTGGTGCATTTCCTTTTGCCCGGCGAAAGTTGCGAGTTGTATCTGCCAGTTGTTTTGTTTTTTTGGTCTTACTTCCTTATGGATAAACGAGTGGCGAATTGTCCATTTGTATTGAGCCCAGGAACTTGTACAAGCAAAATGAAAATTGCTCGGTAACCATGGAAACCATTCTCTTAACTCTTTCACTGCCAACGAGAGCAGAAGAATCAATGATCTGAACTATATCCCAAATCAGCTATCTGTGTTCTCCAAATTTGCCTTGCAAAATGATTGAGGCCAAAGAACCCATTTTCATCAGCTGATTCCTGAATATTGGGGCGATGAGATAAAACATTCCTTAATGTTGAATGTGGAGAAAATAAAAGCCAAGAAAAATTGCAATTACAATGAAATGCAGTGCAGTATGACAGGCCTTCAAACTTGTCACAAATATCTAAAATGCCTGGCTGTAGGTGGCCTCGGAACATACATTGTTGGCAGTGGAAAATGGCAAGATACGAAGTGAGTAGCAAACCGCATACCTCTGGGTCATTATGATAGAATAAAATCATGTGGGACCTCAGAGTGTGTCTTCACCTCCACTGGCCTGCACTGATCTAACAATGTGTTCAAACAAATGTCATCATTGTGCAGCTTTCCTACGAAATAGGACAAACATGCCATGTGCGAATGGCAAATGGAACGCACCATAGCTTCATGGCTGGTTGATGGTTTTGTCGTCGTATTTGTATTATTACTGTATGATGCTATTTCACAGACATGAATTTCAAGGATTTAATCCCTGCTGTTTTATTTTTTTTGTTATTGTATTGCGTCAATGAATGGCAGCCCCCTTCCACCCATCCTGAGCAGATACTATTGTGAATCCTGCGGGGATGTCACACTGTCAAATATTATAAGACAATAAATGTTTGTACTCATGACAACTGGACTGAAAACGTGTATTAAGAATAATGGAACTAGAAAGAAATTAATTCCTAAAGAGCAATGATAACCACCCATACCAAATAATACATCACTCTATTCAAGTATCAAAAACGCCTTTGTTTAGCAACTGCACTGTTGTGTCTTGTCAGCTCTGCCGTTGCCTCACTGTGACTGAATGAATTAATTTTATTTTGGGACAGACGGTACAGAGCCATTCAACATTTCAGCATGATATATGCGATACGTAGAAATGGTTGTGCGAGACGGGCTTAGCAGAGTTGCTATATTTCACCCGGTTGTCCGTGGGTGGAGTACACACACTCCGTTGGGGACATTAAACAAGTTTAAGAACAAGTATGAACTGGTTAAAAAGATTAAAACAAGCTAAGACAATTAAAACAAGTTAAAACTGGAGGCTAGGGGCGTGATGGGGGGGGGCGGGGTCATAATCATT
>OMKY01117750.1:13122-25020 GCA_900302395.1 Bregmaceros cantori | reverse complement strand
GGGGGGGTCATAATCATTCTATTTATTTTTCAGTTTTTGCATAGCAGTAGCAGGGCAAGAGCGATACGAGGCGCAGCAGGGAGGGCAAGCCAGTAGCCGTGCTCGGTTAGCCTCAGATGGGAGCTATGGGGAGATGGGTTTTCGTCTCTGTCTCAATCAGTGTCTTTCCCTCTGTATGCTTGTCTCTGTTACCACGTGGTGTTTCATGTTTGGATGTGTTGCCTTTTTTGAATTGTGTTATGATTTCGTATTAGTATTATGATTTATTACAAACATGTCCTCAGTAAAGTGTAGATCTATCAATCTCGACCGAACATCCCAGAAGTGCATCTGAAATACAAAATTGCAAAAGCTAGCTGTGAGGTGCAATAACTCTCTAAATATGTGCATCATAAAACTATTATTGCATTAGGTTTTTTCAACTAAATTCAGACATTCGTTTTGTAGCTCATTTTGCTCCATTTTGTTGAGAAAATTCAAAACTTTCAAGGGGGCCCTCATAGTGTGAAGGCTGTTACGGTATTTTGCAGCCTAGTCCAAAAAAGGACAAAATAATACTCCATGATCTATAACTTGAGCAGCACAGGCTTTTTCGACTGGTAGAGGAAGTCCCTCCAGTTAATTGAAACTGTGACAGCCTGAAAATTCCATACATTTCCCCCCTGTCAGGCCAAGCAAACACAGCCTGAAGGCACAGAGAAATTCTCTGCTTGTAAAAGATGAAAGTGAGAGAGGAAACCTCCTCCTGTAGCTAGTTTACGTTGTTAATACCATGATTGGTAGGGCTTCCTTTCACAGTGACGCTAATTACCATGTAATTACATAACGTGTGGTTACCAATTGTAACTACACGATTACTACTTACTCAGTAATTTATATTGTTGTTACCATGTCATGACTTAGCAACAGCGTGTAGTTACCAAGTAATTACTATGTAATTACATGGTAATTAGCGTCACTGTAAAAGGAAGCGTTCATTAAGCTCCTTCATATGAAGCCCACTCCTATTTGTGAAGCACTATCTATAGAGCAGGGAGTAAAAGTGAGAAGATGTTTATCAAAAGTGAAAACGTGTTAGTTCGCTGGGCAATATTTACAGACATTTCTCCATCGTTGTTCTTCTGACAGGTTACCGACAGACCCGACATCTGTGGAGATGTCTTGATGGGGCATAGAGTTTCCTAAAACCATCTAGTAATGTCCTGGAATGGATGTGAACACCACACTGTAGAGTGTTGTGAATACCACCAGCCTGGGACTTCAGAAGAAACAATTAGGCTTCTGTGTAAGGTCCCCGCTCATGCTTGTAGTGTCTCCTTGCCTGCATGAGCAGTTACTGTGTCTTTATACAACAAAATGAATATTCACGTAGCCTATGAATAATAAAAATGAACACACCTGTTTCGGGATATGTAAGGATTAGTAGTGATAGGTATGTTGAAATTATAATAAGTAAAAGTAAAAAGCTGTTATAGGGTGGATAGCGCTAATGTGGGCCCTTTTTTGCAGCTTCCTAATGGGGGACAGTTGTCTAAGGTGCATCAGTGAAATGTAGAGTTGAACAGTTGAACGTAATATTAGACATATCAACATACAGTTTGCTTGTACCATAGTTTCACTGACATTCATTCGTAGGGAGGAGCCAAAGCCATTAGAGTTTAGTTAGGTGTCCCACATTAGGCAGTGGCGCACTTTAGGGCAATGCACCCTAAATAAATAACTACAAAATAATTATTCTAAAAGTATGTAGGCATTACTATACACAGTAATGCCGCTGTGGTTTAGATCACAGCGTCCACAGTGCCATGAGTTCTACTGCCCTCGCAGCTTTTCTGCAATGTCTACCTCCGATCTCTTCAACCCTGTTTCCGACTAATCCTGTCAATAAAGATGGAAAAACAGCTTATGCCGAAAAAAATAACTCTAAAATTATGTAGCACTTGAGTAATGTATGCTATCTCTGGTCTGGTGCAATAAAACATTGCCAAGCTCTCTTTAAAGCACATGGGCTGAAACATGTTCCAGTGTGTTCCAGCTGTTAGTAGTTAATGGTGCACTGCAAGCTGCCTGACGTATTCACTGTGACCTCACCGCCTGCCGGCTACTTTAGTCATTTGCGTTCTTTGATTCATTGTGGCACATAAACATTGAGAGACCATTCGTCAATATTATGGGACGGCTGTCTCAGATACGCACTCAATGATTATTAATAGATTACAACATACTATGCTAAAGTTAGGTTTGACTTGCTTGGCTGGCTTGGCAGTGTGGCTGTATTTTGGTTGGAAATACACAAATGAAAAAAAGAATAGTTGTAATATTGTTGCAATTGTTTGGGCTGAATCAGTTGTGATCAGTGGGTGATCAGTGAACAAAGAGTTGTGCGTTCCATTAATGTCTACCTGCTGTCGGACAAAGCACACATATGGATCGCTATCGCTGTTTATTGCAGATTGCACATTAATATGTTGTATACTATACGCAGTCCCTTACAGTTACATTTTAAATATGTAATCTATAATACAGTTGCATTTGCTTGTATCGGGGTGTTGCATGCACTTATATAATCATTATAATGATACAATTGAGGCCATTATAGTAACTCATACATTTTCATGTAGCAAAACCCCTTTTGCGGGTGACCACTGGCACTTTCATATGACATTTGTTCTTTCATAGATCTCCGTTTTGCACCACAATGTGCAATTGAAGGAATTAAAAACCATGAGAAGGTTGACGTCATTGTATTTAGAAGTAATTTAAATGTTGTGGAATGGTATTCCTTATTTTTAAAATGTGACTGTGGAATTATATTACTGACTAGAATTTTCAATGGGTAACCTGTATTAAAAAAAAGGACTATGTTGTAAAAGTAATAGTAGTAAAAATAGTATCAAATCGTACAAACTCTGCTCATGTGTTTTCTATTAATCCCCCAAATTGCTCCCAATGGGTTGTGACGAGCACTTTGTGTAGCTGCTGCCACTGCTGGTATGAAGAGAATGTGTGTGTGTGTAATTAAAAATACTTACTTTTGTTTGTTCCAGATGTGGCTCAGAACCACTGTGACAATGACACATTTGGATAGATACCCATTCGGCAACGCCACCCAGTGGTGGTTTCCGGGGTGGGGCTGTCCGCAAAGCCACATTCACATCACTCGGCTTGGGGCCGCTCTTTCTGACACCAATGTAGCGAATAGAGGACAGGCGGCTGCCGCGTGATATCGAATCAGCAAGAGGCTAAGATCAGCCCATTGCCGAGCATATACCAAGTCGTATTTATATAGGGAAGGAGGGATCAGCAGCAACGTTACATGCCCTCTTCCTGCTCCAGTCTTAAATAGGGCTAGCGGTGCGTAGGTGGTTTTGTGGTTGAGCAGAATACAAACTGTAACGTAAAGTCCCTATTCAGTCAGTTGACGATGAGGAGTTGTTGCACAGATTATAGATTATTTTCTATGGTCACATTATTGTCACCCTATCAACATGCATGGCATAATTCACTTTAATTTACTTTTCTGTTGCTGTTAGTAGTTTGTTTTACAATCGTACTTATGTTTCATGGTACAGAGGGGCACTACCAGAGTCGTCGGTTATGGGCAATAACAAATTGTGAACAGTTAATTTTCAATTTCACATGAATTAGAGTGGAAAGTAACAATTCCCTAAAAAAACGTTTTCAACAAATTAACCCTTGACCTTATTATACGTCTACCAACGCCCCATAGTGAGGGCCCCAAGCCCCTGCCGGCCTTGACTGGTGACAAAATACGCCTCTGATAATGAGTTAACTAGTTAGCTACATATAGTAAATGTAACCTAATATACGTCGTGCCCCATATACGTCAATCTGGACTCGACTCTGTGTTCTGTTCTGTTAATTATTCTCCATACCGCGGTCTGAGCCAAACAGCCAAATGTGTTTATTTGTGTCTTCCAGTGACGATTCTATCATCGGAATGTGTGTGTAAATCCGGCGCTTGTTTGAACACATCCACAAATGTTTTAGATAAAACACACGTTGTGTTGTGTTGTGTTCGCAGTGACATCATCGACGCGCTAAGCACCGAGCGACCCGCTCGACCCTGCGCACGGTTCCAAGCATGTGATCATCGGAGAAGCTGCCGTGCTGTTCGGCGCGTTCTCCTCTATTTCTTTCTCCTTTCTCATTCTCTCTCTCTCCCTCTCCATCCCTCTGGCATGCCAGTGCTATGATGTCATGCGGGATTCCTCCTGTGCGCGGCCAGAGTGGGGCGTGGTCCGTCGTGTGATTACAGTGTTTCCACTCCACTGCATGGGACAGACACATGTGGATTACGTCATGGCGCACAGTTGTATGTTAAAAACGCCTGGGTGTGCATTGGTTCACGTGGTATCGGTGACGTATCCATCGCCCTCCCTGCTCGTTGTCTATATGAACACACACACACACACACACAACTGGTTAAGATGCTTGTCGCATTTGCTGGATATCTCAGGAAAAATCTTAAACACAACACACACACACGTTTTGTTTTAAAGTAGAGCGGGTTCCCCCGAAGCCCGTGTCCCCCGAAGCCCGTGTCCCCCGCAGCAGACGCGGTAGCCCCGCGCCGCTACCGGAGCAGTATACGGTGGGCATTCGCTGGCGGAGAGCAGTGCGTGAGCACGGGGATCGCCGTGTATTCCCGCGATTCCTGGTTTGGCTGCTGCGGGCCAAACCATGGGAGGGAAGTCCGATCCCCCAGACAGTGCACCCCTAGTTTCAGTGACATACTTTTCGTCATATTTTCATTTATTTTGACGAAAATATAAATAAATATTGTTTATTTTTCGTACAAACTCATGCTGTTTTTTTCGTCATAGTTCTATTGTCGTCATAGGAAAAAACAATCGTTAACAATAATTATGACGAAAATATTTCGTCACAAAATTAACACTGCTCCCAAGTTCCTTGTAACATGTAACTACACTGTGCTGTAGCTACTAGTCATGTGATTACTTGTTAGTCTGGTTACTGATAATTGTAAATGTAATTATATTCACATGGTTGCAATCAGTTTGCAATTGATGTATCATGAAACACAAGTTTGCAGACTTAGATTACTTTTAAATAGGATTATGCTGGGAAATTGGAGCATGTTTTCTTGAAGGAAAGGAGCATTATAAAGTGGGAAATGCGCCATGTGAGAAATGTTTCACTTTATCGTAGCAACACACACACACACACACACACACACACACACACACACACACACACACACACACACACACACACACTGATTGGAGATAGGTAGGTCAATAGAGATCTTCCGACTGGGAGACTGGCATCTCTCTCTCTCTATTGCTAGTCTGTAGTCACTACTATGTCTAGTTAAGGTCTTTCTCTGTTTGGGATTTTTGATTATAGTCAGATATTCTGTCACTGTGTACTCTCTGTTTAGTTTCAAATAGCATTCTAATTTGCTTTGTGTTTTTGTTGTGTTTTGCCAGTAGGTGACATAGTTATCTCTCTCTCTCTTTCTCGCTCTATGTCTCGGTTCTGCCAGCGTTGGTGTGTGACAACTCGTCTTGTGATGACTGTTGTCACCTCTCTCTACTCTCTCTCACTCTTTCTCTCTCTCTCCCCCTACCAGGAACTCTCTCCACCTCTTCTCGAGTAGGAATTTTAAACGTCGGCTGTCATACTATGGTTTGCCTCTGTTTGTTTGTGTATTGTGTCGGTGCGCAGTGTTGTTTCTATAATAAATTGAAAAATGTACAGATTTTTATTGCTCCTTCTATGGATTATAAAAAGTGCTGAAAAAAAGTACAGACTACTTGTCCCTTTACCCCTTTGAGTGACATTTCGACACTAAGGAATCCACCAGTATTCGGTACAAAACAGTGTATAACATAAACAAGAGCATATGTTATTTCTATGAAAATGTGTGTTGAGCATATGTTTATTTGTAAGATGCCTACAGAAGTCTGATCTACAAAAAGGGTTAAAAGTCACTATCTTAGATTTTGACTACTTTATTTTAAAATAAACTAAATCACTACTTTATTTCCTTTTCAATTACATAATACATTTGTCTTACCAACAATTTCACTTCACCTAAATAAGGCGTAATGAGGCGTAAGATGACTTCAGACGCTGAATATATGGCTGCCACGATGCGTGGCTCTCAATGTTCTTGTTGTAAGGAACTGTGGCTACCGAACAGTAATTCCATGTTTACATTGCCTGCAATTTTAATGCGGCAAAATAAATAATATTTGGCAACAATAAAATAGTTAATAAGCAACTAGAACTAATAAAATTGGTCATGATTACTAGTTACCAAAAAAAACAGTAAACACAAAGTAACTTAGTTACTGGCAATATTGTGAGAGAGTGTGTGCGCATGTGTTTGTGGGTCGTTGCATGTTTGTGTGCATACATGAATGCATGTGTGTGGTTTCGGACAGGAACTCCATAAACTACTCAGCGTCGGTGTTGTTCCGCACTGCACCCAAACCGCATACACGCACCCAGCGGCCTTATGTGCACCCACACAGTCCAGCCATCCTTCTAGTGGCACGAACAAACGTGAGGGCACCGTTTGATGTTGCCACATTGCACTGAGAGCACCGTATACACACACATTCAGGCGGTCTTGTCTGAATGTGTGGTCTTGCATTGGTGGCATACCCAGACATCTGGCCCCCATGGAATGATATGACCATAGGCCTGTAAGTAGTGCACACAAAACAGTACATTTCTTTCTTTTTTTAATTTAAGTTATATTTTTGGCCGCAACTCTCGCAAGCTGCATTTTTCAATTTTTATTGACAGGTTTAATGTGAAAAGGGGCAAGAGAGCGGGGAAGCAGACCCGCAGCATACTTATGCCGGTGAGGGGAAGCGATGTCACGACAGCTGTGTGAGCTGTGAGACTAGGCCACAGGCACAAGACACTATGGGGTTGGATAAAGTGGTCTAACCGACTGTGCCACAGAGCCAGCCCCACCACTACATTCTTCTTTTTTAAGTTATTTTTTGGACGCAGGTGCCATTTTCATTCTTTATTGAGAGAGATAGTCACAGTCTTAAATCGGAAACTGGAATGAAGAAAAGCCATAAAGGGGATCAGAACCCGTGATGCTGCTCGACCTATGGTCCGTAGGGCGCGCTCTATAACCACCCTGCCACCGCGTTCCCCCACCACTTCATTCCTAAGAATACCATATACCGCGCAGAATGCAATATGTGATGCAGAACTTATTTAATGTTTAGAAGTATCTCCATACGCTGATCTGATAAGTTGGGAATTTGGAAGAGATCACATGGTAATCTATGATACTATATAATCATCCACACGTAACATCCCTTATGCCCATGGAGATACCGACAAAGCTTTGCTGATTATGTTTTGTGCTTACAGCAGGCAGCCACACTTTCATTGGGTGGATTGCCCTAATGTGGGGCAGTGCCTAATGTGGGACACCTAAGCTCTAGTCAGCTATGGCTCCTCCCTAAACTAATGAATGTCAGTGGAACTATGGTGAAAGCAAACGTAATGAGTCTAACATTCATTTCAACTGGTCAACACTACATTTCACTGTCCCACATTATACAACTGACCGTCACGCATTAGGAAGTTGCAAAAAGGGCCCACATTAGGGCATCCCACGTCCCTCTGATATTTCCTAACCGCATAAATGGAATTGAATCAGTCTAATACAGACAGACGACCACTCCCGTCCACAGGAAGCAATTTACACACAAACATGTTGTGTATGTGTGCGCGCACGCACACACACACACAGATGCTTGCACACACAGGAAAACGTGTAGATACACACACAGAAACACTCGGCCACAACCACACACTTGCTAAGAGACACATGCTCTCAGACGCACATAGACAATCACACACAAACACACACAAACACACACAAACACACGAAACCCAGACAACAGGCAAACAGCTGAGTTTTAGTCTTACAGGGTGCATACCAGTGTGATTTAGCTCGGGTGGGACAGCCTTTGACTAACGCACCTCCCCTGCTATAAATATTACCGTTATTGGCCCAATTTGCCAGACCTTTGATGGATAGGGACTTAGCACAAGCATATGATAGCATCGCTGCTACACTTGTGTCTTACGTTCAAAAGAACTTTCAAGTGATGACCCGCTGAACCCTCAGCACACACAAAACCTTGTCTTTGTTCAGAACGTAACTTTTGAAGTTATTGCGGTGAAAAAAGTGTTTAAGGGAGGCCGAAAGAGACGCTGGCCCGCTCTGCCGGATGTAGTCCATAATAGATTGCCTTCATTGAGTTAGCATTCATCCATTGCCTTTGCAAGGATTTTTATAGCTCACCTTAGCATTCTGTTAAATCGATAGGGCTTAGCAATTACGTTTTGTTTGTGGAAGTGGGAAGTACAACAGACACTTCATTTCACTTCTGTGTCATGTGGAGTTTAATGCTATTGGAAGCATTCTTTATCGATTATAACGACCACCAAAAGCAGACTTTGATATCAATCTTTAAAGTAAATGGGAATATAAACATTGGCTGATAACAGAGAATTGAACATATTCAATGGCTACATTGGAATGCCCGGTGAACTCCCGTTTGGTGGATATCACCAACCCTAGTATCATCAGATCGACTCGATATGACACAAAAGTGAAATGGGTGAGTAATTCCAATACCAATTTGAACAAAAAAAAAACATGAGTATTGCATTAACTACAACTTCTGGACATGACTGCATGGGTTGCATTTTTTGATTTCCAATATAGGTTATAAACAGATCACAGACAGGTGATAAACTACCGTACATATCAAAATACGTCCTCCTCCATCTCACTGCCCGCCGGCATTGGCTGGTGATTGGCTTAGTAGTCAGTCAATACAAAAGGGCAATGGCCAAATGTTTTCCTGGTTTAAACATGCCGTTATAACAACTAACATGTCGTTATAATAACTACTATTAATATTTAACTACCGTTAAAAGTAGGCCTAAATGTTAATTCAGAATCGAGCAGAACAGAATCTTTGTCTAACGTGGACCTTAAAGAAAAAGCTCAAATGGTTTAGCATCAAAATGTTTGGCACTGATAGTGTTAATGCAGCAGTTGTATTTATCAAGAGGTAAGTTAATGCTTCCAGACGTGTTATGATGGGAAATCAAATCTCTAAAATGTCAGTGATTTCCCAGTTCAGCCTTTTAGGAAAAAGTGAGCAACACACCGTGTTTTCATCCCAGGGAGTAATCTCTTAAGCGGAGAAAATTATGTACCTTGGACATAATTGTTGTTATAACTCTTAGGTATTGGAAATAATTGTTAGTGCAGGCCGTAACCACAACAAGAGGCTGTTTACTGGCTTACTATCTGGGAATGCAACAGCATGTCTTTAGCCACACACAATAAAGCATTTATATAGGATCTATGATGGCCCAATTAAATCAGTAACTGAATTTGAACTCAATTTGTGTTCCTCCGCCATGTTCTACTCTACTCTAAAAAAAAACAGATACGTTCAGTTCAAAGGCATGTCACTGGAAGATGGAGCATGCTAGAGCCTCAATGCTCTTGTTCAAGTTAACATAATTGGCTCAGCTGTCGTCACCTGGGCCCTGTTATGCAACACATTTAATACATGTTAGGATTTACTAAACACAAGTTGACTAGTATACATAGACGGGAATACCCCAGCACTACTTGCTACTTGTAGCAAGTAGTGCTGGGGTATTCCCGTTTATTTAACAATGCTTGAACAATAACAAATCAAAGTTCAGTGTTCACTGAAGAGATTGTAGATCCAGGTATTGCTAGACGATATGACATTGCCTTGTCGACAGAGAGTACTTAGCGATGTAATGATGTTCGCGCTCAGCTGACGGAGCACAGACAATAGAGAGAGTTCAAACAAAGTACTCCATTTTGGGTCGGACGGGGAAGACCAGGTCCGGATTCGGACTCCTGTAAACCCAGGAAGGAGACGGTGAGGACAGCAGGGAGCAGAAGCTGAACTCATGCAATATCTAGAGTAGACAATCGCAACAAAGAAATGTAGCAATGTTAAAATATGAATGAGGAAAGCAAAGACACAACTGACGGAGATGAGCTCTTGTACTGTTCATCGTCGAGTGGTGCACAACAACACATTCATTAGTTGACGATTGCTTTTAGTCCAAAATAGAGATTAGATATCCATCTTCCGTCTGTCCGCTACAGCGGTGATGCCAGCATACAAGCCCGAGAGCAAGCAGACTTCAGTCTCGTACTCCCAGAGAGTCTGATATTGACTTCACCTTACTCATCAGTCATAGGCGTGGAGAGCAAGCCCCCCCTGAACTTCACGCTTTCCGTCAGCCTGTTAACTTTTCAAATAAATATGCAACGTTATCGTACCACCCCACACCTCCGACGGCTTCTAGTACAGCCTCTAGGGCTACCACGTTCTTCTGATCGATAGCGCCATAGCACAACACAAGTTGGCACTCTCGTTGTGGTGGGCAGTGTTGTCACTAGCGCGTTACAAAGTAGCGCGTTACTCACATTTTTGTAACGTTTCAAGTAACGCGTAATCTAACACGCTACTGCTCATAATAAGTAATTCGATTAAAGTTACTTACCCGTGTAACCCATGTTACTTCCTGCATTAGCTCAAAGAAAATCCAGCATCCACTTTATAGTTAAACAACGCGGTATATATGTTTCATTCCATAACTTTTCCAACTGGGGTTATCCAAGTGGATGCCGCCACGCCATTGGTCTAGATGAACACGTGACGACTCTGAGACTCGTGTGGGTTAGCCAATTGTGCTCTGTAACGTCACAGGCTTGTGTAGCACAACCAATCCTCTGCTGTGATGTCACCCACATGCAGTGCTGTAGGAAATTGTCAGAACTTTTACCGAGAGTTTACGTACCGAGAGTTTAAGTATGTATTAACAATACAACAATACAAGGACACGCGGAAAGGAGTAGTCGTCACTCGCTCATGATTCATCGGGTTCATCAAACGGAAGAGGTATTCGATCTAACGCCAATCCCACACATGGCACACAGACGCAAGGCGATGTACATTAATCATGAAATGTGAAAAAAATGCATTGTCCGCGTGGAAATAAAGGCATTATTTTAACTATTTTTCCCAGAAGAATAATATTATTGAGGTATGTTGCCAACTTTGTCCAGGAACAAAAATATAACAAAAATACTGTCCATCTTCAGAAATACCACTTGCAATTTGAACAAAAACATGTAGAGTCACAAACTTTTAAATGCCAGAAGTTCACACATCGGTTTAGTCTTTTACAGTGCGTAAATTATAACCCACATTCGTGAAAGTGTCTATTGTACTGGTAAAGCAAGTTGTTATTTTTTCAAGAAGGTTTGAGTGAATATAATTAAAAGTAACAAAAAGTAACTAAAGTAATCTAGCTTAGTTACTTTAAAAATAAAGTAACGAGGAATCTAACTTCATTACTTTTAAAATAAAGTAACGAGTAATCTAACTTAATTACTTTTTCGAAGTAACTGTGGCAACATTGGTGGTGGGTTGCCTTGGTTTGGCTGCCACTTAACAGGTACAGTAGGAATAGCCGCCAACAGTGTCAGTCTTTCAGCTTCAGTGAGGTTGTGGGCGTACAAAAGTGGGAGCTTTGTAAACTGAAACTTGAATACAAAACAGAAATGGGAAAATCAGAGAGGGATAGAAATGTTAAAATCCTAAGAGCTTCAGACAACACTATGCATAATAATATTGGACAGGATTATGAAATAATTAAGTTGAGCAATTTCTCATGAAGTTTGAAAAATGGGTTTCTGCTGACCAAAGCCCTTTCAGTCCCTGTTTATTGAATGAGCCATGTGTATAGCCACGTAACCCACTGTATCTTCTGACTGATAACTGTTAGATATTTACTATT
>OMKY01117750.1:0-13102 GCA_900302395.1 Bregmaceros cantori | reverse complement strand
TATTGTATATATCCTAGAGAGAGAGAGGGAGAGAGGGAGAGAGGGAGGGAGGGGGCGGGTGGTATATTGGGGCCCCGCCTTCTATTGCCACCTGAACCAATCAGCGGATAGCAGCCTGAGAAAACAAACGCCGCTATTGGTCAGGCTGGCTGGCTGGTGAGGTTTCAAGGCGCCCTCCTCCAAGTCAAGTCAACGAAGGCGAAGTCGTTTTGGGGGGGACTAGAAACCGCTACCAGCCATCGAGCGTGTGCATGTTGATGGGGAGATTGTCCTTGTTGATGATTCGAGTCGTTTTAATGATACTTTCACAGAAATAATTCACACCACTGTAGACTGTACACTTTGAAATTATTCACGCAATAATGATTGTGTCTAGTAATTAACCCCATACACACAGCATTAAATTGGCGCTTCGATGTTTATTTATGCAAGCATTAAATTAGTATATTCTTAAACAAATTAAAGTACTTCAAAAGTCAATTGTACAGTGAGTCATTTCCCTCGTCTATCTGAAAACCATATGGCATCCATTGTCTTCTGTAGTACTAGTTTATCACCCAATTAATTAATGTAAGCAATGTGCGTTTTTTCATACTGCATGTAAATTACAAACATATGGTGCAATTTCCTAAGCACACCCTTATTAATTAATTAATTAGTTAATCAATAATTATTGAGTATTCATTATTGTTTATGCTTCATAATTATAGATACATTGACTGGCGTTCGTTTCTCTGAATGCTCAATTAATGGATTCACGCCGTGCAGACGAATGGGCCCCAGTGATCAGACGTACCATTCCCTCGGTTTTGTTCGTTCGAATTGTTCGCGGTCGCCCCATCAGAAATATGTGCGTGTGGAACTGCGGGAGAGAAGTACGGTCCTCATTCCTGCAGGGAGCCGCCGTGTCGACGCACGCAGCCGCCCAAAAATAAAGTTGGAACAATGAAAACTTTTTGGACTTTTTGAAACGGCCGTCGGAATTTCTCCCCCCACACTCCAAAGGATTTGCGCTCTTGAGGGAAAAGTGGAAGGACTAAAAAATTGCAACGTGTAACTTGGGAAGTCTTGCTGGAATAAGAAAGTCTCAACCCGCACTAACTTCAACCAAATTTGGTGAAAAAAATCCATTCGAGCTGCCGTCGCGCTGACCTTCGCTGGAAGTTGAATTGGGAACAGCCGAAGGAGCTGTGTGGTGTTGTGGTGCTCTGCGTTTTCGGGCTATGGTTTGGAGACGCATGTGGAATCGCCATGGTGGAATAAGGAATGCAGCTGCTCCGAAGGTGACCGAAGCTGTTCACTAAAAGACTTAACATTTTCCTCCACGATAGAAGGAGAGAAGCCCACGAACAACACGCGTTTTATAACCCCGATGGTGGAAATCGGGTTTGGAGTAGTTTCGTTTAATTCTTCTCTTTTACGCACGACCGGATTCGCCTTTTCCATTCCGCGGACATTCTCGATAACTAGTTTTTGCCTCCTCCCCCACTAGCGCACACGCCACTCCTCAGTCCCCCACTCAAATACACACACACCTCATCGTCATTCCTTGAGCTTTTTGCATTTCGATTTAAATCTCTCGAATTGAATTCTACTATCATCCGAAAGTAATCAGTTTTGCCCGTGCACCCTCGTTTTGCGCACACGTTCACATTGTCCCCACAGGCTCAGAAACGCCAGAGTGCTCGTGTAACCTGTGTCTTACACTCGCAAGCACATTTCGTCTATTTGCCAGCATGTTTTAGAATTTTCCATTGAACACGCCACCGTAATTCCGTGGACATTCTGGAAAGGTAGCGATAGTTTTCGCCTCCTGCGCCCCCCTCTCTCCCTCTTCCCCCGACGCCCCCACCCCTCACCAGCATGGCTGCTGCGCTGCTGCGGCTCCTCCTGGCGGCGGCCACCGGCGCGCTTCTTTTGGCACCGGGTGGACGTGCCCAGTATCACGGGGAGAAGGGCATCTCTATCCCGGAGCACGGATTCTGCCAGCCCATCTCCATACCGCTGTGCACGGACATCGCCTACAACCAGACAATTATGCCCAACCTGCTGGGTCACACCAACCAGGAGGACGCTGGCTTGGAGGTTCACCAGTTCTATCCACTGGTCAAGGTATACGATTAATTTAAAGTTTTTATTTTATTGAGTGATGGGGATGAGATTAAATCGGAAACTGGGATGAAGAGTCGGGGAGTGTCGGGAGACATTGCAGAAAGGCCGGGGGCGGACGCTCTATAACCACCCTGCCACCACAGGTATACGATTAATTGATAGTATTCTGCATAATCTAATATGTTGCAGATTGCGCGTCTTGCACTTTTATGTTATTTTTTTATTGAGCGGTATTGATCGTCAACAGATGTTGAATGCAAACACACCCATACAAAGAAAGAAAACAAATCAATACTCGAGTATGAGTGTGTATCCCACTGCTCACAAGAAAAGAAACTAGCGGCACAAAGCATTCACAACGGTGGCCAAAAAACCCGAAAACAAATGCAGAAAAGTAAGAGCAAACAAGATAGGGACGCAACACCAATTATATCAATTTAAACAATGGCACCAGTTGTCATTTACAACGTCGTGGATCGAGTAATTGTCTCAGCGTAATTTCCCCTTCTTCAATTAAACCCATCTGATTCGCCTCTTCCATGCACGCCAAGTTTTTCTCTGTTCATGCCAAGCTGGATGTGCTTGCCCGAACAGTGTTGCCACAGTTATCTGACTACTCATTACTGAAACTACTTTTATTTTGAATGTCACTGCTGTAAAGTAAATACGTTTAATTCCTAGTTGTCGAAAGCAAAACTCCTTTAGAGAAAGATTTAGTGTTTTACCGCCGTGTGCTCATTAAGCCCTTAACTCATGTTTGTTGAACTTTGCTGGCCCCTTTTAAATAACATAACAAACTAGTGAACTTAACATAACATTTAAAAGACGGCAATTGCAACTTCGTCCAAGTTGGTGAACTCGACATAAGGGATCAGGCGACTGTGTTTTACTGAGTCTTGGGACATTTTCACGATGGTTATAAGCATGTGCTTTTCGTTGGGCTAGTGAAGAAGTTATATGCGTTCAAATCCTTGGTTCCGAGGGTGTGCCAGCCATCACTGCCCCAACCGCACTATACAAAGACCACAAACTGATATCTGTTTGTAGGTCGTGCGCACTGCGCATTCCCCATTCCCCAAAATACGTTATGCAGTCCCCGGCGCACAGCGGTGGCTGTTGACGCAGTAACTTACTACTGCTACCAATGTAGGTTGATGAAGGGAATTACGTTTTAATTAGTAAATCTACACCCAGTTTGTCACCCAGGCTAAACCACTTTTGGTGCAGTATACGAGTTGACCAATTTTATAATAATTATATATGCACTTGGTAGGGTTTTTTTTTGGAAGAACAAAAACGGACCCAAAATCCAAGAAAAAGAAAAAAAATCAACTTACATAAATGTTGACAAAAACTTGGCCCTTAATAATAGTCAATTATTAGTTTAGTTGGATGGTGGTCTGTTACTGTAGTTTCATGGTTTGATTTATACATTTTGTTTCTGGAGCACACTACTTCCTTTCATTCGTCCAATACGAAACATACACATGGAAGAGACTTGTCGCCATCTTTTGGTGCAAAATATGTACTGCCCCCAAGATTTAAACATTTAAAAAAAAATCCTACAGGTTCGGTTAATGCAATTTCCAGCTATACATTTCGACCACTTCCTATTGTTTAATCTGCATTCCATTAACCTGGTTAACTGGGCACGAAACCATCAGTAAATATGGAGGATTGTGCCTCAGCAGGATTACTACTAGAGCAGAAACCGATTAATCTGTGTTAAT
The DNA here is from genome assembly GCA_900302395.1 of Bregmaceros cantori. Taxonomy (NCBI): domain Eukaryota; kingdom Metazoa; phylum Chordata; class Actinopteri; order Gadiformes; family Bregmacerotidae; genus Bregmaceros; species Bregmaceros cantori. The sequence goes on along the minus strand of OMKY01117750.1, from coordinate 9,260 downwards.
CGTTTATTGAATTAATCGCCAACTAATTTGATAATCGATTTAATCGGCTGCGAGTAATTGCTTTGTTGTTTGTCCCCTACTCAAATGTGTTGAATATGCTGTCCGCCATTCTCAGCATCATAACCCCACCCATTCAGTTGGATACACTGTTAAGGCCTGCAGCAAAATAAATAATACAGTAAGGATAATGAGTAAGCTTGGGAAAAATTGATAAAAAAAAGAGTAGGCTCTTCCATGCTTAAACTAAGCTGGAAATGTGCACAATAACTAAGACATCCAAGAGTTTGCAATATTGATAACATTTCAGGTTAGTTCTCGCTCTGGGTTTAAAAAGAGAAATTAACAGATTAATGGTTTGTCAGTAAAAATGGCTGATATAGCAAAAATGGCTGAATATAACTACCAGATTAGGGTGCCATTTCTTTTTAACCAGGTAGCAAATAATGTTCCCAGTAGCAGTGTGATTTCACTTCACAGTGCCACCAGACACAGTGCCCTCTTTAGATTCTACCTTAAAATTCACCTGCATTGATTTACTTTGTTTTTGAGTTGTCAGTATAATATAATGTGCACTGATGCAAACTTTTTAGCTCTCTGCGGCGTGCGTGTTGTGTGCTTAAACAACATGTGAGTTAGCGTGTATGGGAGATTTATTGGATCTCCCAATACAGTATGCACCCAACAATACATACTGCTTTATTGCAATCACAATTTCATCCATTGAGATTGGATGTAACTCGCACAGATTTGTGATTGTGGCATTCCCAGTGAGTAGTTTTGTTACTGATTTTGCTGGTTCCAGATCCCAGTCCTCGCAAGCTCACCCAATGTTTCAGTGAAATCTCCATCAAGGGTATTGAAAACTAAATTGAAGCCACTCCGTCTAATGCCATCTGCCAAGCTACAAGAACTAAGAACTTGTGGTAACAAATATAATTACATTGTTCGATTACAAATTGTATGAAACCAATGGTTTTCATTTCGATGTTTCTCCTGCCCAAGTTTTCGCAACCCCTCAAGTATGAAGGCAGAGGCGCCTGAAACGGACAGCAGATACGACTAGACTGCCCCCATTGGATAATCTGAGGCATTACATGGAATTGTGAATAATAGCAGGTAGAAATGCTGGAAAACAAAACTTACTTAGGCTAACCACGGAGACCATTCAATCCAATTAGAGATGCTCATGCATCACATCACATCTTATATATTTGCTGTTTCCTTCTGTCAAGATGTATTATGCCTTTAAATTTTCTATGCTACAGATAACGGGAAAATGCCGTGTAATGTAAAAGTCATCTTAATTCCATTTTACTTAGGACGCATGCCACAAATTAATTAGTTTCATCATCTATAATCTGGGAGAGAAAGTATGCTTCACACATACACTCGCAACATGTTGTGTGAATTAGAGGTGGATGATATACCAGGAAAAACAAGTATACCGGAAAAAATAAAGGCATGCTAAAGAAGTTTAGCCACATCGGGTATTTTCCCTGTTCACTCAGCCTGTTGAAGCCACACGTCCTAGAGCGTGCTTCTGTGTATATGCTGTCCTCTAGTGGCCAATGTTAGTATATTATTTTGTATAGGCTTTATCTATAATGAACAAAGATTGACCTGCACTGACCCATATTTCTAATAATAATTTTATTAGGAATACTGGAATAAGTATAGATACAGAAGTGAACTGCACAGTATACCGCAATATGAATTGTTGTCCGTATCAAGTAGCTCTAGTTATAGCCCCGAAACGCAGAGCGTATGGGATGTAATGGCTTTTGCTGCCTTGTGCGCCGTCTCAACAGATCCTTTATGACATCACAGTCAGTGGTAGTGACTAAGGTGCAGCATGTATTGACATCACAGGGACAATATATGACGACAGAGATGCTACTGTTGACATGGGTCAAGAATATAGCGCGTGTCGGGGATATCCCTTTAGCAGTCGGCACCGATTGCATATCTCTTGTTTGAATACAGAACCAGATTTTATATACAGTAAACTGTATATAGAGGTTATGCTTCCAAAAATAAAATACAGTGGTGGAATGGCTTGCCCTGTCGTAGAACAAATTGCTGCGTCCAGCACGTATCATATACTGGCTATTATCTGCTATTGTTCGGGTTAATTCTGCTTTTGTCACGTTTCTCTTGCTCACTCAGTGTCAAATTGACCCGAGCCAACAGCCTTGTTTTGGAGTCTGCTAACGTATTAAAAAAAATATTTCTGGTTCTATTACACTCACAATGTAGAGCATTGTTTGGAATGCTGGCTGATGAACCGAACGGTGAACAATAGAACAATAATGTATGCATTGACGAATGCTGATGTTGTGATGAACACTGTCAGTCTAACTAGTAATTTTTATTAATAAATAATGAAAGTAATGAGGGTTAATTGTGAATAATCATAATCATAATCAACATTTCCATAATGTCACTGTACTCTCTGGTTTGGTCTGCATTTGCGATGATATACACACAGCCGAGTTGTAGCGGTAGACTCGGTAGCTAGACACAAACTATCAGGTGTTGCTTTGAACTCAAAACACCACCTCTGGCACCATACCATGAAAGATAATTGTTTGACTAAAATACAACTTTTGAAATAATTATTTGTAATTATAAATATAAGTTATTAACTTATATTTATAGTTTGTAACTAAATATATACACACTTTCCAATGTTGATATCGTTCTTTCCTTGATATGTTCATAAAATGGCAAGTCAAATCAAATCTTAACTTAGTAAAATTATTCAAATGGACATCATCTTGAATTTTACATACACTGCACACACATTCACCAGTATTGTGGACTATTCTTAATTGAATCTTGGCCTCCCATAACGACCACTGGTTTGCTCTCATTTTAGGTGCAGTGTTCAGCCGACCTCAAGTTCTTCCTGTGCTCAATGTATGCGCCGGTGTGCACGGTTCTGGAGCAGGCCATCCCGCCTTGTCGCTCTCTTTGCGAGCGCGCTCGCCAGGGCTGCGAGGCACTCATGAACAAGTTTGGCTTCCAGTGGCCCGAACGGCTGCGCTGTGAAAACTTCCCTGTGCACGGTGCTGGGGACATATGTGTCGGTCAGAACACCACCGACTCTGACTCTCCGGCCGCATCGGACCCCACGACCAATTTGCCCAAGCTGCCCGATGCTCCACCACCACGTCCAGAACCTGGGTACCACCCGATGCCGGGCAAGCCCTTTGCCTGCCCGCTACGCCTGCAGGTTGGTGACTTGGCTGTGGGAAGTAGGGGATATTTGTATAAAAACGGCAACACTACTAGAGCACAGTTTGAATGTTTGTGTCAAAGCTATATAAGAGAATATATGGTCGGCTTACAACCGCCAATGACGACTGGGAAAAAAGGCTGGCTGCGATAACAACAAAGTCTTAGTAATAAGTGCGTTGATTTTGATCGATTTGATCTAAACATTTTTTTTTAAATTAAGTCAAAAATCTAATAGGATATTCTTTTGGTTAACATACACAATTGTGGCAATTTCTCAAAAAACAGCATCCAGCCATATTTAAAACTACAAGAAACAAGAAAAAAAATTTAAAAAAAGTTTGCTATTGTAATTCAAGCGCAGAGATATTCATAAATGATCTGTTTGTGCTTGTGTAGAACTGAATTCTAAATAGTAAAAGCCGTAAAATTTACAGTATAATCTTTCCTCTCCAGGTACCTTCCTACCTCAACTACCACTTCATGGGAGTCAAGGACTGTGGCGCACCCTGCGAGGTACGATATTGAGAAACTGTCCAGTCAACATTTTCACTCTTTACATTTGTGTTTAGTGTGTGTCTGTCAATCGTCCTCCAAAATCAAATTTGAATTAGAGCATTGCTAAGACGTTTTTTTTCTTTTTGGGGGGGAATTCTTGCAAATATTCTATTCTTCCTGCATTTCCAGCTAAACGGCACATGAAGCTTAACCTCGACATTCAAAACTTTGATTCCACCGAGTTCACAATAAAAACCTGACACATTATTGAACAGATGAATGTTATTTGACTATTTTTCCTTCTGAGTATTTGAATTTTCTGCAATTGCTGGACTGTTGATAACCCTTGTTGAACCATGTTGATGCATAACATTTTGTTACAAACCTAGCATTTTGTAACATGATTTCTTACTATGTTCAGTTCCTCACATTTATGTAAACGCCTTGGTCTTTAGTAGAATACTATAGTATTAATATAAGATTTGAAGGCTGCAGCTTGAAATCACAGTAAATTTTACCAAATGTATTACAATTCCATCCCCTTTCCCTGTGCCAGGTCGGAAAGCCGTTTGGCCTCATGTACTTCCGCGAAGACGAATTCCGGTTCGGCAAACTCTGGGTGGGCATCTGGTCCATCCTGTGCTGCGTTAGCACCCTGTTCACGGTGCTCACCTACCTGGTGGACATGCGGCGCTTCCGATACCCCGAGCGCCCCATCATCTTCCTGTCGGGCTGCTACTTCATGGTGGCCGTGGTCTACGTGGCCGGCTTCTTCCTCGAAGACCGGGTGGTGTGCATAGACCGCTTCAATGACAAGGGCTACAAGACAGTGGCGCAGGTAAAGTGGATTTTCTTACTTAGGATTGCACTATAGATTGTTATATTTGCCCGAGGATAAAATTCTAATATTTGTCTCAATATTAAATTTGTAGTTGTCGGGGTTGACATAGTTTGAAGAGAGCGTGCGATTGGCTTAGTATCATGATTTGATTATACAAGAAAATCGGGCAAGATATTTTTATTATATTATATTATATTTGCTTTACCTTGGTTGTGTTTTAACTTGTAACTGAACCAGGTAAATCAGTGGCCCAGAGTTAAGTGTTCGGTCTGACGATCTTAGACCGACACGCAATTCAAGGCAGTCTCAATCTGCCTTGAATGTATCATGTAAATCAAGATCTAATTTGAAAGCTCATTTATCTGGTATATTTCTATGTCCCCATAACACATTAATAAGGTTGGTTTTTTTTAGTTTGTTTTCTCAAATCAGCACTGTGGAACATACACATACTTGCAAATCATTGCGATAATAGTGTGCCTTAATTACCATGGTTAAAAGGAAACATATTTTGCTATTTGAAACAAATTCTAATCCTCTGAATAAATTGATGTTGATTGTTCGGTTTCACTAAATGGATATAGCAAAGTTTGGATGCTTGGTGTTGACGCAAATGTCAATGTTGTCCTATGGTTGCTCAGAGCGTGTCTTCACAGCTTCACAATCAACCGCACTACTGCTTAATACAGCACCACTATATTAAAAAGGAGTGTGTGTGCATATGAGTAACTCATCAAAAAAATTATGTGCAAAAATGATGTGTAAACAGCTCAAAAGCAGTCTATGAGAATGGGGAAATCATGAAATGGCATCCCTGCTCAAAGCAAAAGATACATCTGCTCAGTGGTCCCAACGTGTCATCCACAGGGCACAAAGAAGGAAGGCTGCACCATCCTCTTCATGATGCTGTATTTCTTCGGCATGGCTTCATCTATCTGGTGGGTCATTCTGTCCCTCACCTGGTTCCTCTCGGCCGGCATGAAGTGGGGTCACGAGGCCATCGAGGCCAACTCCCAGTACTTCCACCTGGCAGCATGGGCGGTGCCCGCCGTCAAAACCATCACCATTCTTGCCATGGGCCGGGTGGACGGCGACCTGCTGACGGGCGTGTGCTACGTGGGCATCCACGACGTGGACGCGCTGCGAGGCTTCGTCCTGGCACCGCTCTTCGTCTACCTCTTCATCGGCACGTCGTTCCTGCTGGCCGGCTTTGTGTCACTGTTCCGCATTCGCACAATCATGAAGCACGACGGCACCAAGACGGAAAAGCTGGAGAAGTTGATGGTGCGCATCGGCGTGTTCTCGGTGTTGTACACCGTGCCGGCCACAATCGTCATCGCCTGCTACTTCTACGAGCAAGCGTTCCGGCCGCAGTGGGAGCGCACGTGGCATAAGCAGATCTGCACGGCTTTTGCCATCGAGTGCCCCCGCGACGAGGCACCGGTCACGCCCGACTTCACTGTCTTTATGATCAAGTATCTCATGACCATGATTGTCGGCATCACGTCCGGTTTCTGGATCTGGTCCGGGAAGACGCTGCAGTCGTGGCGCCGCTTCTACCGGCGCCTGAGTAACAACGCACAGGGCGAGACCACTGTGTGAAACGTGAACGTGTCTGAACTCACCCGCTGCTGAACACCGTAGTTCCTCATGTGTGCGAGTATAACAAAAAAACGAAAAACAGTCCGTCCCAGATGTGCAAACTGAGGGGTATACCCCGTGGGGGTGGGAACACGGACCCTAAAACATCACAAGGACCTTAACATTGATGTATTAGGGGTCCGCCGAGAGACTTCTACGGACAACAGCCAACAATTGTGGCTATAGAGACAGTGCCTGAACAACTGCTCAATCGTTTTTAGCCTTTTTTACTGTCCTCTGGGTCCAGGAGATGCTGATGTATTGGCGATATTGCCCAACCACCCCCTCACTTCTTCAAATAGTTCAACAGCTGAGTGGAGATTGGGCCTTCATTTGCTAGGTCTTCCTTTCTGCTTTGTAGCAGACAGACAATTTATGTCAATTTAAAAATTTATTTTGTTTTTTTGAGACGGTCACCATGCCAAATTAAGTGTTAGATGTTTTGCATTGTTTTGTTTTGTACAGCTGTTGAATGCATTGGTCTGAAATTGACTGCATGGTTTTTCTATCTGTTCGCAATCTGCACACAATTGTTCTTGCAGGTACTTGAATGCTGAAGGTACAATCTCAGAGTATATCGTTGAAAGAGAAGCTCTGCAGTACCGCGTGTGCTTCGGGTATTGCAAATCTTTTACTTGAAGTTGGCGGGTTATGAATCGATAAAAAATGTGTGATTAATTTGTGATCAAGCTCAACGGTCCATGTCATTTTAGGTCATGTTGTGCACGTTTATGAATCTGCAAAAAAAACATTTTTTTTTAAATCCCACTGTTCTAGATTTTTCCAAAAGATTGCAAAACGGTGTCATGTTGCCAGCATTTAGGTCCGTATGGAGGGAGTGGTGTCTGGTTCATTTCATTTTTTTTTTTTTGCCCGATTTGAAGGTTTATTTTTTATTTTTGATGTCGGGACATTATGGTGCATGAAATGCAAGCTAAGCAATGGATACAATGCTGCCACATTGTTGGACGTTTAGCTTATTTAGGCAGGGTGATTCATCCAGGCCATGATTGCACACTGTGAATTGACTTTTTATGGGGAGCAGTAGGTGATTTATCGTTGACATCATACCATCCAGCCTATTCATGTTTGCAACCTGTTGACTCACAGAATGACTCGAGTCGTGACAAATGTTCATCACACCTCAGCAGTCGGATTGGACTTTATGAGTCATTATAAATATATATACCAAACAATATTCAATGATACAGATTTGATATTTAGAACAAAGTTATTACAAAATATCTCAGCTTCTGCGCCTTTTTATCCATTCCTTATGGATGGATCAAAGACCATCCAGTTGAGCAGACCATTGTTCAGCATTGTTTGACCTATTCCAAAAAAAGTTTTAGTGTTTAAAATCGATTACTATTCACTTATAAATCTTAGTGTCAGGCATTTTCATGGCAGGCCACGTTCCAAATTTGACAACTTTGACATTTTGATTGCCAGATGCATTGGTAGGTTGGCCAACCATATTTTCGTATGATTGATATTATTAGGGTAGCACAGTTGATGATAATTGCGACAATTTTTGTTGAACTTTTTCTGTTGGCCAAGAAACGGCCAGAATACCGTGGCAAGCGTTGTATCGCACTACTAGCATGCATTTTGTACACATCCACATTCAAAACCGCAACCTAATGCGAATGTAATGGCGCTGCTAATGTCATATCGGCACAGGATTGTAACATAGCCCCAACATCTTTTACTAGGAACATGACAGGAACATGACACCTTTACACACCATTTTTGAAACAATTTTGCAGTTATTTTTTTGTTTTGTACAAGGAAAAAATAAAAAGCCTCAATTTAAAACCTGAACATAATTTGTAAATATACACACATCGAAAAGAACATATGTATTTATAAGATTTTTTTTAAAAGATCCTGTTTTTAAATGACTTTTTTAAAAGGCTCGACAGCATATAATTGTACAGTTTTACAAAATAAACAGTTTGTTAAACTACAATTTCCCAGTTCTTGTGTTGACATGACCATGCTTCTAGAAGGTTCTGTAAAGGATATTTCTTCATTGATGGTACACATGAAGGTAAAAATATGCATGTGTGAATGTGACATATTGGTGCGTAAGGTGACTATGTCTCTGGAAAACTGAAACGCTCCGCCTTTACATACTGTCAGACCTACTTCACGCACCACGGCTGATGCGACTGACCGTATCGGTACTTTGGGACAGAAATCCTGACCTCTAAAATAGACCTAGTTGAAACGACGGAAATCACTCCAGCCAGTATGAAATGCTTCTCGAGTGTGGTGTTTGAGTATTGATACATTTTTCTAAACATTTTATTGGCAGGATTAGTGTGACGGGGAAGAGAGGGTGGGGAAACAGTCCCGCAGCATAGTCGGTGAGAGGAAGCGATCTCACGTCGGCTGCGCACGCTGTGAGACTAACCCACAGGCACACGACTATATGGGGCTGGATGCAGCACTCTAACCGACTGCGCCACAGAGCCAGCGCCAAGTATTAATACTTCACTCATTCAGCACCATGAACTTCCACAGTCACAAAACACCTAATGACCAAATGTCAACGCCAAAACACATTTTCGAAGTACAAAATTTTTTTTTTTCGAAAAATTAGAGCTCCTCTTCGTTTTTGTTGAAATGTCAAATGTTTGGTGCTGAAAGACTTGAATTTCACTTTATTGAATATGCATGTAATATGGTGAATTCAATTGAATCTTGAACTCTTGAGGTGAGTACTACACAGTAGTATTCAGCACTGGTAAGTGTGCTATGCTCAAAGTATTGACTTACGGTTTGTACTAGGGGAAAACATGTTATTAGTTTTTATTACACGTTTCAGTAGAAGTCTTCCATAGGCACCCGTCTCGCTGCCTGTATGTCTGCAAGTAAACACTCCCTGGCTGTGGGGCGCTCGCAGAGGACTATCAATGACAGGGTCGCTCTTGCTGTGTCTTGCAAACGCCTCTGGAAGGCTTATCCAGGCTTTTTCTGCTGAAATCGGAAACCTCCACTCCCCCCACCACACAGACACATACACCCCCATACCCCA
>OMKY01117746.1:0-11807 GCA_900302395.1 Bregmaceros cantori | reverse complement strand
CCTTGGACACGTAATATCTAATGACCTCAGCGATGACAAAGATTTGTATCGACAGTGCCGCAGGATGTACGCCCAGGCCAACATGTTAAAACGAAATTCTTTATGTGCTCGGCTCCAGTGACGGTGACACTTTTCAGGTCATTCTGCACCAATTTATACACCGCCCACCTATGGACCAGATATCACCAATACAGCTTACAATGATGCGCTGAGGCTGCTGCTGCGGGCACCTCGTGGCTCCAGCGCCAGTGCTCTATTTGTGAATATGGACATTCCCACCTGTCTGGCCTTACTGCGACACCAAATGTTCAATTTTATGTGCCGCATCTCTCAGAGCGATAATGTGATCATTGCCGCTCTGACTGACATGAGACAGAGTTCAGTTAGGTTTGTGTCAACTTTGTGGAATCACTGGAGAACATGCCTCCTACACTGATTGTAGCAATCTGCCCTTTTAAATATTGTTGTTTTTCTTTTTGTATTTCTTGTTACTGTCCCTTGTACCTTGTCCTTTGGCGATATGGGCCACCCTGTGGGTGTGTCCGAAATAAAGATATTCATCTATTCTTTATTTAAATGATTAATAAACAAATAGCTGAATTAATTTCCATTATATTGTATTAAAATACCAATTTCCATTTGCATTTTTTTATTCAAATGTTTTAAAACTATTACATTTGGGGTGGTTTCATGCTGCACTATGAGTCAAGTTTTTTTTTCTAAAAAGTAATTCAAATGTAATCGCTTCCCAACAGAGCTCAACGTTTTGTGCTGTATCTTACAGATTCTTATGTTCAGGAGAAAAGTGATCAGTGATATTAGGATGTGCCATATTATCGCTTTGTATTGGAAATGCACAATGGGACGACGGAGTTAGAACAGACACACTTCAGCCAATATGCAGTACAATTCAACTTCATGCGCCAGCGTAGCGATTGAGTACTTGCGTATGCATATTATCACGCAAACAGCCACATGTTTAAGAAGCACCTCTCTTCGACAAGACACATACTGAGCTGTTCATGCTCTGTGTGCGCCGTCCGTTTTCATAAATTTAGGAGCGGGGTGGCGATCGACGTAGGATGGGTTGCTCATCTATGCTAATGTTGTTAGCATAGTGTTGGCTTTCCCTTATGCTCACTGCGCGTGCGCATAATCCAACGTCACAGGCTTTGTGTTCATAGCTTTGTGTGCGGTCCGCTAAATACGGCGCATTCTGCAATATCTGTTCCGATTAAGTTGATCATAATAAATCACATAAATGATGTAAGTATAAAATGTCAGTGTGCAATTCAATACAACTTTGAGAAAAGTAGCAGCATAATATATTTAAAATGTATATTAAAATATATTTAACAATTTATAAAAAACAAAAGACAAACTTGTGTTTATTCTTGTCTTGTCTTTTTTTTTCGCAATGATGTGAAAAATCTGTGATCCGTGAGCCCTGATCCGAGGATCGATCCGTTGCACAACAAAGATTAGCACATGAAGGGAAAAATGAGACTATAACATAATTATTAGTCAGATAGTCAGAAGATGCCTATCAGCCCAAAAAGAAATTATGTGTTCTTTATAAGAGATTTTAAAAAGGGACGGGGTCCCTCTGATGGGTAGGTGAGGCTCATTCCAAATTTGTGGATACAGTTCGTAGATGTGCATGCTCAGTAGCGCTGTCAGTTTGAACTTTGAGAATCGAACAAAATTTTACCTTTAAAAAAAAGGCTGTTTCAGTGTGCGCCGTGTATCTCCCGTGACGCATATGCACAGTTTACAGACTCATTATCGCATAAGAAAATTACAGATGCCCATTTTCATTAAATAATTTTGATATGTGCAGTCAAGGGGGATTGTTTCCTATTTGTGTCCACACAAATAAATCATCAATGTGTCGGTCTGGTAATGATATGGATGCTGTCAGTCAGGACTTCGTTGTTTCTCGTTCGTTCACGGCCAGTGAGGACTGAGGAGTGAGGACAAGGTGAAAACCAGCGTTCAAAATTGAAAAATAGTCCAATAATTAGCGACAGCCATCAGCTAAGCTTTCTTGTCTGTTAACAGAAGAGAGAAGAGGGCACACTCGCATTGGGCAGGGCAGCCTTGCTCCATTTAATTTAAATAATAAAGACTACATTAAAAGTTCATTTTGAGTTTCTTTTTTTTTTAATGTGTTCAAATTTTGAATCTTATTTTGAGGAGAGGTTGACAGCCCTAATGCTCAGTGGGGTTTTGCATGCCAGGTTCTCACTCGGTGCAGGTAAGGCTGAGAGTCTGGTGGTTCCTGCAGGGTGGACGAGGTAGCTCTGTAGTTGTCTCTACTGAGCACATCTTGAAGTGTTGTGTCCCTGCTGTGCACTTCAGACGGATGACGGCGAGGACGACCTGAAGAAAGGAACACAGCTACTGGAGATCTACGCCCTGGAGATCCAGATGTACACTGCCCAGAAGAACAACAAGAAACTCAAAGCTCTGTATGAGCAGTCGCTGCACATCAAGTCTGCCATCCCTCACCCATTGATCATGGGGGTTATCAGAGGTCAGCCACAATCTAGATACTACTTTGTGCGGGGATACTACTGGTTTGCGCAGGGTATTCGCTACACCTCCTTAGCACGTTAACAAATCAGCAAATCACTTGGCAGCAGCTGAACAAATTTAGACAGGTAGACATGGTGGAGAATACTTGTTGTTTCCAAACATCCCGGTTGTGCTGTGCATTGCTGTCTCACAGCTAGAAGGTCCTGGGTTTGAATCTCAACCCAGTCAGGTCCTTTCTGTGTGGAGTTTACATGTTCTTCTCGAGTCTGCATGGGTTTCCTCTGGGCACGCTGGTTTCCCCCACCACTAAAACCATGTTCTAGGTAACCTGCTCCATTCAGTGCCCCTGGCCAAAGCACTGGCTCAGAATCTGGAGTTGGCCCCCGGGGCACTGCATGCATGGCTGCCCAAAGCTCCTCAGGGATGGGTTGAATGTGGAGGAATAATTTCACTGTACATGTGTGTACGTATGAGTGACTAAATAAAGTACCTTTTACCTTTACTTTCTCTTTTGAACAAGCATCACAATCTGGTGTAAAGGGAACAGGGCTATGGGCTTTAAACTGCTCAAATACAGTTATTCAGTGGTCATGCTATTACAGTACAGACTCTGGAAGTTTTCACTCTGAGGTGCATTCGTGATCATCAATTGACCTTAATTGGACATGGACGCTGGAGGTCACTGGACATTAGGGCTGTAAAATCCCCTAAAAATGGAGATTCAATTCACAGGTGGATAGGTGCACTACTGGACATTTTTTAGTGGGATTTGTGGCTTTGATTGTGGTATTTTGGCTTCTGCATCGTTGACTGAACTTGGTGTTCTGGTGTTCTTCAGAGTGTGGTGGGAAGATGCACTTGAGAGAAGGGGAGTTTGAGAAGGCCCACACAGACTTCTTTGAAGCATTCAAGAACTACGACGAGTCGGGAAGCCCTCGGAGAACGACATGCTTGAAGTACCTGGTTCTTGCTAACATGTTGATGAAGTCCGGGATTAACCCCTTCGACTCTCAAGAGGTGGGAGAGCAATGTTTTCCTCCATGATTTAATTAGCCATAGGAGGTGAACCATGTTGTTCACCTGGAGTTGAAGTCTGAGCTGAAAGTTCATAAGCACTTGTTTATAAGATGGTTTATGTTTATACTGGTGTATATAATTATTATATTGTAATTCTAATATAATGGCAAGACCTTATTTTCTTTCTTTAAATGGTGCTAAAAATAACTAATTATATTTAAGTAGATTGAGATAGATTTCCATTTGTTTTTAGGCATAAACTGCATTTGTTATAATTAACTTGTTAAAATCATTGATATATGTCAAAATTACATTGGCTGTAGACAAACTCTCTGTCAGCTATATGGCATATCTCCCCGGGGTTAATAACCTCGGCTTCACACATTTTATGCTAAAAATAATTTCAATGTGTCTTGTGTATTTTTTTTCTTTTAGGCCAAACCATACAAAAACGACCCAGAGATTCTAGCAATGACCAACCTAGTAAGGTAAGACTGGTCCCATGCATTGATTTTAGCACATGTTGTTCGTATCAGTCCTGACCTCTCTTTGTAAGCCTATTCCCATACTTGACTCTATTCAGTATCCCAGCCTTCCTCAGAATTCTGCATATTGTCCATTTTTTATAATGTGTGAAGTTTAAGAACAATTTGGTCTGCATTACATCATAACACAGCCAAAATGATTATTTGATCAATCATGATTACCTGCATACAAAGAGCACTCTACTATGAATTTTGATTTTAATCATTCCAACTCTTAGTGTACAAACTGACTTGCATCATCATTCTGAATGTTACTCGGCAAAACCAACATTCTTATAACTTTTATTGTTTGTTTTAAATGGCATCTCTACTGATTTTGTTAAATGTCTTCTCGTATATGCATGCTTGTGTTTCTGTAGAATACTTGCTTACCAAAATATTTGATAGATGCAGCCCTACATCATAGCATTATTGATAACAGAATAGTTGGACGTAGCACAAATGTCTTGCCTTGACAATGGTTGGCACTGGAACCATTTAATGCACAAACGCACAATGCATGCAGTTTTGGAGTCTGGAGAGCCTGTATAGGAACATCAATGCCATGAGCCTGTTGAACTCCTCCTGCCTTGTCTCCCTGCAGCGCTTACCAGAATAACGACATCACAGAGTTTGAGAAGATCTTGAAAACTAACCACAGCAACATAATGGACGACCCTTTTATCAGAGAGCACATAGAAGGTAAGTGACCATGTATTGCTTAGTATTGCAAGTATTCATCATATCTATGCATTTCTATGTTAAAAATATAGCAATGGTTCTACTACCATTCAAAATGTCCCACGAATGTGATAGGCTTCTTGAATAACACTGTGCAGTATTTATTCTCAAGTACTAGACTTGAGTCTTGTTGCTGAAACGACTACTTGATTTTGAAAATCTCGATTTCCTCTTTCTCTCTCTTCTCTCCAGTCCTCTGTTAAAGGCTGAAACCAATCCCAATTGATGTAGTTGGGTAAACTGCTGCTATGTTTCTTAAACTAAAATCTAAAAACAAAATCACTTCTGTGACGTGCCTCGAGGCAGGCTTCTGCTGCTATTTTAAAATCTGTTAAGACAAAACGGCTCCATGTGTATTTTTAATTGTATGTGTAAAAGGGCCGCACAGAGAAGAGTCAAGAATGTGATAGTATTTATTTTAGAAAAAAATCAGGTTGGGTATGAGAGGACATGATGGGTGGATGGATTTTTTGGTTTTCCTGATTTTGATCAGTTCAATAATACTTGTGCCTCATTCCTTTCCCTGCAGAACTTTTACGAAACATCCGGACTCAAGTCCTTATCAAACTCATCAAGCCATACACCAGAATACATATTCCTTTCATCTCCAAGGTGAGCCACTTCACAGTAGCGTTTATGTCAGTTTAGGGAATATTCTTTTATTTTTTTAGAAGTTATCTTTTGATGAATCAAACAATTAACCAATCGGTAATAATTAATCAGTTTTAATTTTCTGTTGAAACAATCGGAAATTTGTACAACAATAAATTTGCCGCATGTGTGCATGCTGCAACTTGAGGTCCCATCCCCAATGCCGCCCTGATGCATGGGGAATGAAAATCCTTAACATTATCACCACTTTAATGTTGTCAACAATGTTTTCATTGTCAACATGTCAACATATTACCTAGAGGTATCAAGGAGGCTCATGATTACTGAAAATAGTTGATGATAAAAATAATGATGAAATCCATTAATCGACAGGTAACGTTAATGGTAATTGAAATATACATTAGCCCTATTTGTTCCCACACTGATGGACAAACTGTAGCTCAGCCGTTCAGCCAATAGATGGCAGTGTCGTCACGTTAATTGACGAGAACGATAGCAGTGGCGCTGTGTGCTGCACTGCTGTACACATAGCGTACATGCAGCCCAATGTACTTACCTGCACCAATGGAGCTGGGTGCTATTGGATTGTTCTTGTCACATTATCTACGTGTGTGTGTGTGTGTGTGTGTGTTATTGCACTAGATACCAAGGTCAGGATATGTATTGGTTCAGGATATATATTAATTATTGCCTGCCGGGTTGGAAAATGTAATGCATGTCCTGTGAGGCAGGTCTAACAAAAATGTAGTGGTAAGGGACAAGTGTTTCTATATTTTGTAAGCTGATGACATGTCATCGGTTACTGCCCAACCCAGTTATGTAAATTACTGGGTTGTTATGCTGGCTACACACTGTGTGTGATTTTGTGCTGTCCTATATAAAAGATGACAAGATGGTGGCAAAATCACTTTTTTTGTCAAACACAATTGTTACTAATTGCCGTTAGAATTGTTATCGTTGCATGGCTAAAAGTTCAGCTTACATTGGCTATAACTTCTCTCGTAGCCTGTGACTCCATTACAATTCTCTGTGTGCTTCGCATATTGGAGTATTGTGAGGTATTATCAAGAATGGCACAGTGAGTGGCTAACGTTATGAGGAGCTGTAGCTGTGTTGACTGGAGACATGCTATTTGCAGGAACTCAACATTGATGTGTGCGACGTGGAGAGCTTGCTGGTGCAGTGCATCTTGGACAAGTATGTATGAAGGCTATAGTGTTCTCCATTTTATAATCCATAACTTGGTACAAGATATACCTGCCCCTACCCCCAACAAACCCGGCTCACAGCAATGTTTTACATTTTACACGACCCAACACAGATTTTAACATTTTGGACATTTTTCCCGACCTATAGCAGTTTTTGACAATCCTCTCGCCGTGGATCATATCCCATACCAAAGGGAAATGTAATATTTGGAAAAGAAACCCATAGTGCACTTTACTCGACTACTTCATTCTATGCCTAACAAATTGGTTGTTATTTCATGAATATTAATATTTTCTCGTATGTCTATTTCATTTATCATGGCAAGTTTTTTTCTTAAACTCCATTAATCAATAGAATGCTTGTTTTTTTATTTTTTTTTTAAATATTTTTGGAATGTGAATTAGGCTGCCCAAAAGTTTTGCTTTTGCAATGTTGGTGTTGGAATACAATTCTGGAATTCCCCCTTCCTGTCTTAATGTGCCTTATAGCTGGGCTTTTATATATGAAAAAAAAAGTTGGGATTTTGGGGGAGAGTCTGTTATTTTAATATGGGGTCTCAAGTACAAGACAGTGATATATGTATACATTGTCTTTCTCCCTCAGTACGATCCACGGCCGCATCGATCAGGTCAACCAACTCCTGGAACTAGACTACCAGAAGCGGGGTGGCTCCCGCTACACAGCTTTAGACAAATGGACCAATCAGCTGAACTCGCTCAACCAAGCCATCGTCAGCAAGCTGACATGATTGGCTGTGCACCCACCACCAATACGCCCACCCCCCACCACCACCGCCACCACACACCCCCAGAAGAAAAGCGCATGTTGAATGGCATCCATCTTTACTCCAAAAAGCTCCCTCACAGTAGACTGTTGAGTCCACAACACATGCCAGGTGGGGGAGGGGCTATATTTTTGCATCTGACCAGTGGGGGGAGCCCCTGATCGTTTTTTTGTTGTGTTCTTTGCCAATGACGTGTTGGCTGTTTTTTCATATGCAGACCACTGAGTTGTGCTTTGTAAAGAGAGTGAGTGCACCGTCGAGTTCTGCTGGTAATAAACGACACTGTCTCAGCGCTCTTAATGCACTGTCCTAATGACTACATTGTTGAGTAGGGATGTCAGTGTAATTGGCAAACTCGCAGATACTGCGTAAAAGGTAACGGCAAGTACCCGTTTCCATATTGACCGGATGCTTGCCGTCCACAACAGTTTTGTCTTCCTCTTGAGTTGTTCTTCAGACTGTAAAACAAAAGTGGCTTAAAAATACACCACCGAAAATCCCTACTGCAATATGTCCTCTCATCTTGGCCGACTCGTTACATACTTACCTTGCGTGCGTGTGTGTGTGTGCGCACTTGCTCTGCAGGCAGCGGTACTGTGTTAGCATAGCTTATCCCTATCGACCCAAACCGACTAATAAGTTCCACAGTTTTCCTATTTGAATCCAGTACGCGACAAACAAAGTTTGGGTTTCACAAATTCAAACGCCAGTATGTTGTTTTTTTTCTAGTTAGTTCTGCCTTCACCCCTGTTTAGGGGTGTTTTAGGTGTTTAGCCTGTCGGGCTAAGCTATGATAACAAATTCCAGCTGCACGTTGAGTGAGCGCGAGGCTGCGTACACGGAGGAAAGCTGGGTATGTGTCGACTCGCCTAACATCAGGGAAGAACATATTTCAGTATGACCTTTGTGTGTTGTATTCCTTTAAAACTAGTTGTATCATGGTCCTTTTAAAATGTTTGTTTTGGCTAGATCCTATGTCTAGTCCTAAGTGTACAATTACATTTTTGGTTGATATGATTATTTTGAAGCTTTTAAGCTACAACTCAACGATAATTTAATTGGTATCGTCATACATCAGTATCGGCTTCCGCAAGATACACGTGGTATTGGCACTGTGTGGTATATAATGTTCATGCCTAGAACTTTTCAGTGGGCTTGGAGGGAGTGTCGACCTGTGAACTTGGCTTTCAAATCCTAAATGCGCCTCTAGATTATTTCTGTGTAGCATCAAGGAAGTAAAATCCACACTCGCCATTCATTGTCGTTGAGAACTACCGCACACCCCTGCATTGTTTTTGTGCATCAAATCATGGTGCACAATTGCACATCATGAGTCAAGTCTCCAGATAGTGGGTGTGCGCTCACAACCCACATGTGCCATATACCGGGTTGGGAAGATTACTTTTAAAATGTAATCCTGTACAGTTACAAGTTACTTAAATTGCCATCAGGGTTATGTTCCATTACTTTTAGATGACTTTTGAATACAACTGCAATTATAATGTCATGCCTTATAATTCCATGTTTTAGTGCAAAATGCTTCACATTTGGCACATTTCTATTTACAAGTCACTATAACCAAAAAATAATGATATTGATTAGATGTATGATTCTAGGTTATGATTATTAATTCCTGGCAAATACAACTGCAATCTAGATTACATTTTAAAAATGGTATCGTCACTCCAGTGAGTTATGTAATCTGAATTGCTGTAATCTGATTGTGTTTAATCTGTTACTACCCAACCCTGGCCATTGAGCTCCACCCAATCCGAAGGAGCGTAGAAGTAACTGGGATGGTCCACAAATTCTTTCCTTAGGTTACAACCATGTACAATATTTGAAATTAAATCTCAATTGAAAAAAATGCATTTCTAGCATGTTCCATTACAGTAGTAAAGCCAATTATTTGGTTTTAAATTATTATTTACCTGTCATGCCTTTGCTGAATAGAGAACATTGGAAAGAATTAACAGCTATCCAAGGAAATGCCACAATGTTACACGTCTGGCTGAGTCCCGCCAACCCGGTGAGGTTGACCACAGAGCACAGCCTATGCTTGGTGACGGGCGGTGCAGCGAATCGGAGCTTAGCAATATGCTACATACTGCAAACTGACAAGTTAATGTCAGTCAAAGCTGTTAGTCGATCTGAAATAAATAAATAACCAAATGTTAAATCCTGTCACAGATCAACTATGACCATAACTATGATGCTGCCTTATCTATACCCAGGTGTTTCTTTAAAGTTGGGGTGGCTATATTTTGAGCCCTGCCTCTGCTCGCAATTGAGCCAGGGATGGCTGTGCAACAGAGACATCCTCTTATTCCCAATTCAGACCTTGGCAATCAATGAGGGGCGGGACATTGTGTTGTCTATTGCATACAAACCATTTGAAGTGCTGCATCCCAAATCTATCTTAAAATATCGTAGCACTTGGGACCGCACAAAGCCTAGGGCTAAGATAAGGACAAAAATAAGAATTGGGACTCGGCAAAGATGTGCCGCCCCAGAATCCTGTCCATTGGGCAGTTTCTGGATGACTTTTCCTAATTTCTACAAGGAGAAGGAAGGAAGAAAAGGAAATCTATCCACTCTCCGTGGAAAGAGTGTGTGATGTACCATAAACCTTGTAATCACTGCATCGCAATCAGAAGTATATTTAAAATAAGATGATTTTGTTTCTTCAATTACAGTGCTGATGTTTAGGTATTTGTAACAACTAGTCCTAGTAAGAATCCTTTGTTCTGTAGCTCTCGGAGTTCTTGCATAGTCAGCTGCTTGGTGCAGCATCTGTATGTCTGAACTGTAAAGCACAAATTTGATGATAATCATCAGTGTAATCCTGCCTGGACTTAATGGTACTTGGAATGTTGAATGTGCATTGTTGCATTAATCTGAATGGGTTTGGAATGTGTTAATGCTTGTGATATTCTGCAGAACTAATTTCTATCAAGCAGCAATGATTATATTCAAGTCAGTCATATAAATCACATGACATATGGTATAAGCGAGCATAGATGTACTAAGCATAGCACTTGTGTAAAATTACTAATTTGAAAAGTGTTACATTTTTATACAGGTACATTGCAGGGGCACTCAATATTGAGGAAAATGTTATTGTAGTTGTATATGTAGTAAAAAAAAACTTTCATACAGTTTCAAGACATGATATGAACTGACGGCAATAATAAGTATACAAATACTTCAAGTACTGCCCATGTGTGTCAATAGTTTAGTATTACTTGTATTATATATACAGGATTGGATTGGATATTATCTCCAGCTTCTTGCACACTTTTAAAATAGTCAACTTGTCACTCTCAAACACAGGGAAAAATACTTTATTCTTAAGCTTTTATTTTCCAAAATCGTTTTGGAAGGGCCAGTGTTAGGTTCATGCTTGTTGTGGCCAGCCGAGCCAAGTATTCTGACTTTGCTCTAGTTTTATTGCTGACTTTCGTTGTGTCTTATTGACGTTTAACGTATCTTTGATCTGATATAGGGTACATGATTGTTGCTGTAGTAAAACATCCTGATGGTATTCAAAAGGCAAAAATACACACAGTTTCCTGAGGCTACAATCATGTGCCATGTTTCAGATGAAATCTAAATTTGAGGAATCAAAAAATGTGTTTCTAGCATGTTCTGTAGTAACACCAGTTCAGTTCTTTTCGGACCAGTGGATGGAGCCTGCTATGCATTCCCCGAATAGAAAACCTGGGAACGAACGGCAACTCAAGGAAACGCCGCGACGTTACACATCTGGCTGCGCTCGGCTTCCGTCCCCGAGCCCCGCCCACCCAATGAGCTTGGCCGCAGAGCACAGCCTCTGCTCGGTGACAGGCGGTGCGGCGGATCGGTGGTCCGGGTGGAGGGTATCACGATGAAGAGAATAAAGATTTGCCCGGTCTGGGCGGCTTGACGCCCGCCTCGGACTTGATGAGGGCGGCCTGACATGGATGCCGGTGACAATAAGGTGAGCTCCTGTCAAATTACAAACAGCCTTTGGCTGCGAGTCGAAGGAGTATCCCGTGTTGGTTATTTTGGAAGCGTAAAAATGGAAATGTTGTATTGTTGTTTACCGGCCTGGCGTGTTGTGTTGGTACAGCTTGTTAGTGTTCACTGGACGTGTCAGGCGACATGTAAACAGCACGAGCTACAGCATGCTAATGCTCGTTAGTCGAGCCAATGATGTGTTGGCCGAGAACGCGTGATTATTTTAGCAACGATTGCTCTGTAAACGGGACAAAATGCTGCTTGGAGGAGCGTTTCCCACATCTCTTACCGCTACTGGTACTGGTGGTGATTGCGCCCAATATTTGGATTGCGCCTAAACACAGTGTTTGCCCTTATGTTCAATTTAATTGTGTTGGTGATGT
>OMKY01117737.1:0-11671 GCA_900302395.1 Bregmaceros cantori | reverse complement strand
CTTCTTTCTAGACTATCGATAATGATTGTATCATCATTATTTATACCATGCAAGCAAATGCAGTTGCATTCTGTCATGTAAACACAGCTGCGCTGTCGTTACTGTGCTGTTAAAATAAGGCAGCGTTCGTGCACATGCGGGTCAAAGAGTAATCACTTTCAGAACGAGCTTCTCTGAGTCCGGGCGCGTTCGTTCAATCCCAGGTTCGGCCCACGTCGATGAGCAGGGCTCGTCTCGGGTGATTTAGCGCGGACTCGGACCCGTTTGGCGCATTCATACCAACTGGGACAACTCGGAAACGAGTTCCATCTTGGTTGAAACAAGTCGGACCCGGGAACACGTTGGTTTGAATACACCCTCAGACAGGAAGGGAGAGGCCAGTGGACACAACGAACAGGTAGTGGGCGGGGCTTAAGATGGTGGGTGGATCTATGGGCACGGAGAGGGACATGCCCCCCTGGGGGTAGCGGAGGCAAGGCTGGAAGTAACGGATTACCGGAGGGCTGGAATGGAGACAGGGAATGACGGGCAGGCTGGAGAGTCGGGCGGACAGACAGGCTAGAGTACCGGGCGATTAGGTACAGACAGCGAGGCTGGAGGTTCGGGCAATTGGGAGCAGACAGACTGGTAAGTTCCAACTGAAATTGGCGGGTTGGGTTGAGTAGGGTACAGGCTGAGGTGCAAACAGGGCGCATGAACTGACGATCCGACTGGGAGCGGATGACAGGGGACGGTTTAAATTATGCGGGGAATAATCAGGGAATGGGGAACAGCTGGTGATTCTGGGACAGGCGCGGACCGAGGGAGAGAGTGTGCGCAAGAGATTGTGACATCTTAATCAATTATGACCAATCACAAATTATTGGAATTGTGGAATTCTTCATTATATTCCTCATGATGCCTGGTTTCCACTGGTGACGCAGCGCACCCGACGCAGAGCACAGCAAATAATTTATTTTCTATTTTCAGCGCAACGCAGCGCAGGTCGAGGGTGTGGGGGCATTTTATTCCGTGATTGACAGGTGTGCTGAGCAATTGGATTGGAGGACCGACCATGCGCTTCACTTCATGGAGCAAAAATATGATAAATGCGACAGTAGCGGTGGCCGCTGATCGGCAAGTGGCGAGCTTTTTCTACATTTCAGATAACAGCCAGGTTCACCCCATTTGTCGCTAGGGACTTTCTATTACATGTCGATTCTTACATGTCTGTGTCCATCGGCTGTGTGGCGGGGGAGTGGCGGCGGGGTGAATGAAACACAAAACAACAAAGATTTTAACGCAGCAACGTGAACGCAATTGCGCTGCGTGAGCTGCGTCACCAGTGGAAACCAGGCGTACTACTACATAATATTCCTTTAAAACAAAACCACCAACAATCGCTGTGTCTTGAGTGACAGACCATGACTCGGTTCACCTGACACCTCCACTAATCTGCACTAAATGAATCGCTTTTCATTTAGTTCCGCACATGGCTCACATTTTTTTTTCCCTTCGTTTGTTAGTTTTGTGCCGTGGCTTAGCTGAAAATCCCAGGGCTCAAGCGAAGACATTTCATGGTCCTCCAGAGACAAATTAACAAACTGCTGTGATGTCACTAATTGGAATCACCTTTAATCCAATTATCTACTTCGGGAGGTGTATAAGAGACTTGCATTTAATTAATAAAAGCATATCAGCGGTTTAGAACTGTTTGAACAGTCACTGGCCCCGGCCTCACTCTAAGAAGGGTGTGATTATGTTGCAGGAGTGAAAAACAATTAAAGCTCATAAGCGCTAGAGTGATAATTGGCAAATAGAAGTGCACGTCTACACCACTGACATAAAATTATCTGTAACAACCTGTTCAATGAAATTACAGACAAATCATTTTATCAATTAGAGGAAGCATTTCAAGACTTTCAAAACATTAGCCACAATAGCGGAGCCAATGCTTATAATACAAATGGAGTGAGTTAGTATAAGGATATATATAGGTAAAATATAATAGTACAGCATCACAATGTCATTCCTAGTACAATGATTTTGGCAACCTTAAGCCGCTGCTCCACTGCAAATTTAACGGACCTGTGATTCGACGCGATCCTGCTGGGTCTCACCCTGTACATCATGGCTATTCAACTACAGGGGGCCACACTGTCCGAAACCCAATGGGCCATTCAGTAACCTCCGGCCTAGTTGTACAACTTGACACAACGCGAAACCACATCATCATAGCTTTTATTTAAAGTAGCATACTTCCCATTAAGAAGGCTTCAATTCTATGCAACAATGGTGTTTTCTTGTTTGTAACAAGCAACATCTGAAACAACAACACACAAATAGCGGTAAACAGCAGCAGCGGAAAGTACAACACATTTATAGTGCATCTGTTGAGGCAAACAACTGAATCTCAGTCAGCCTCAACCCTCAACAACAAATTTCCAGTGCTTCAGGTGAGGTAAAGAAAAGCATCTCAGATAGATAAAACAGGTTTGATAATTAAATGATTTCACTTTCTCAGAATTATTTCGTGAGCCAGAAAAACTTGATTGGTGGGCCAGATTTGGCCCGCCAGTTGACTAGCCCTGGGTTAGCGTGAAACTGGTGTGTCTGTGTGCGTGTGTCAGAAGAAATTATATTGTCTGTGTGCCTATGTTCACGTGCCTGTGTGTCGATGTTGCTCTTTGCTGTAACATTGTCAGATATGTGTCTCTTACGCTCTGGTTGGCCACCCCTGACTAGAAAAACACTCACATACACTCGTGCACGCGCTAATACACACACACTGGCAAATTTAAATTATGCATACACACAACATGCAGTACGTGAGCATATTTGCATCTGCTCAGTCAATTTAACTTGATCTATTACAAAGACATTTAAAAATAGCATCCCAGCAACAAACATGTGTCTTCATTAAAAGCACATTTACTCACACACACGCACGCACAGCTATTCTTTCAAGTTATGTTTCATCAGCTTACTCATCTCTTATAACTTCTCTTATAAGCTTAGCCATTCGTTAGCTTAGCCTTTTTTATAGCATAACTTTCCTATAGCTTAGCCTTTCCTTAGCGTCACCTCTTGCATTAGCCTCTCTAAATTCCTTTAGCTTATTTTTTTCTCATCTTAGCCTTTTTAAAATGCATTGTACCTTCAGCGCAACCTTTTTGTAACTTGCTATTTCTTTAGCTTAGCCTTAGTTTAGTCTAGCCTTCTTTAGCACAACATTTAATTACCTAAGCATTGCTTTTAGTTTAGCTTTTCTATGATTGCTTTCTTTTAGTTTCACCGAGCTTCAGGTTAGCCTTTTTCAGCTTAGCCTTTCTATAATGTATCCTTCCTTTAGCTTCACCGTTTTATTTAACATACCCTTTCCGCCTAGCCTTTTATAGCATAACTTCTAATTAACTAAGCCTTCCTTTATTTTACCTTTGCTTCTTTTAGCTTCACCTTGCTTCTGCTTAGCCTTTTTCAGCTTAGCCTTTCTATAGTTTAAACTTCCTATATAGCTTAACATCCTCTTTCTTTAGCCCAGCCTTCTTTAGCTTCTTGGTGTGTGTGAATCCAAAAAAAGATCTGCTTATTTTAATAGGGTCCCTCCCAAACCCTAACTATAGCCCTAACCATAACCTTAACCTAACCCTAACGATCTAAAATTTTCAGACACAGACGTCGAAACTGTGGGTGCCTTCCCTCTACTTTCTTTTTGATTCAATCTGCTTTACCATCGCCTTTCTTTTAATTTTTCCCTATGTTCCGAAATGACTAGGTTACGAAATCCCGTGGGACGTATGAATCATACACCGGCGTATTCGCATACGTTTGCCAGGTGTGCCAGGGCCTTCAGCAGTGCCAAAGTACCTTTAAAAAAAGCCAACAAATTTTGCCAATACTCACTTTATTCGAAATAGGTTTTGAATGTCACTTCACATACCTCATGTGCTAAAATGTATACAATAAACCTTAAGGCAAATTAGGAGCATTAAAGTGAATAATATTTGGGTGAGTAACTATTACTCGTTGGAAAAAGGCTAAAATCAAAGTAACTTACTGTCTCTTACTTACTGACATCACTGACCATGAACCGTGCATTTATTTGTATTTTGTATGGTTTGGATGCATTTTTTTTATGCTGGCGTAGTGCCTCATTTGGATTTGCCAGGGCGTTGAGTAGTGCAGCACTGTATTCTCTCAACCACATGTGTCATTGAATGTTCACCTGTCCCCATCCACAAATGGCATTTGCCAGGTGCCTCCTCCACTTTCTCATCCCCCTTTCAGCCTAACCCTATCAATACGATGAAGAAATTTATGCAGATCTGGCGGCGCACACTGGAAAATGAAGTCATTAGTTTTGGGGAAAATATTGTGCAGAACCAGATGGTGGAAAACTGCATTCCTTGTGTGTATATGTTCGTGTGTGAGCATATGCGCCATGATTTGATATTCTATTGAATGGAAAGAAAATTGAAAAACAATTAAAACAGTCACACACAAAAAAAAGAAACGTATGAAAAGAAGCCCCTTACTATAATCCAGTATTATCCAGCTATAGCTTCAATCATGCAAATTGAAAAGGAAATGTGAATAAATCATTTGGAAACCGAGACAATGTTTAACTTTGCCAACTATAGACCCATCATCAGCTTGTGATGGGCTCATACACTGCAACCAGCGGTATTGCTAGCTGAAATGACGCCCTGGGCGAGACCTCTCCCCTCAACACCAAGAATTTTTAAGATCACCATCAGCATACGAACGCAAAGCGGTGCTCCTGCCGGCCGCCGAGCAAAGTAGGGCTCGTCCACCGCCAGCCAGGCGAGAGTATAGATGTGTAAAGAGTCGACATCCACCCCAATGATTCACACATCATGCAGTTCACCAACAGGACACAGGAGGGAGACATGAGGGCTGCATGAAAATGATTTTTGTTATTGAAATCTCAATTTTTTGGATTTTCATTTCATGAAGAAAGGGAAGCAAATAATATTTTGAATGATGAAATTCCTTTTTTTTTTCCATTTTATTTTATTTGTTTGGAACGAGATACAGAGAACTCAACATAGTCTTCTTTCTAGGAATATAATTATTACTTTAACCTTTTCACCCATAAAACTGGTGCTATAATAATGCAATAAAATAAACAAAATCTGATTTGATTTTTTAAAATCTTTTTTATCTTGAACAAAATAATCTTATTTCGATTCCAAACCGATCAGCTTCACAATAAAAACACAGGCAAACCCTCCAACCCCAACTGCCGGAGGTGGGAACTCCAGTCACATGACTTGGATTCGAGTCACATGACTTGGACGATATTATGATATGATCATAAATCAGCGGTGTCTTTTGGTAAGGACGATGGCACATATAATATCGTATAAATAGTCTATATGCGTTTTTTAAAATGTGCCGTGTGACGCAAGTCGCAGCTCCCAAAAAGCATAGAATGTATGCTTGTATCTGTATATATGCCAAAAAGCAACGCTTTAGCAAAGTCCCTCCATAGCTTCTCCCTCACACACATACACATATTTTTGTTTATTTATTTACTTATTTTGGACGATATGATCGTAAACCGCGATATTTTTTAGGGTCAATATCGTCCACATACAAATACCAATATCATCCAACCCAAGTCCGAGTCACTCCAAAGGCTTGAGCTTGAATTGGACACGAACTTGATTGCACTTGACTTGACCACTACTTGGACAGACTAGGGCTTGAATTAAACCATTTTTCTCAGATCTTTGTTATAGTTACGAGTTTAGAAATAATTTCTACGGGGGGCGCACAGTGGCGGAGCGGTTAGAGAGCGAATCCCCCAGACGATAGGCCGAGCAGTGCCGCAGGTTCAAATCCCTTGTCTGGATTTTCTGCAATGTCTCCCCCTGACTCTTCATCCCAGTTTACAATTTAATCCTGTCACTATCTCTCTCAATAAAGAATGAAAAATGGCGCTTGCGCCCAAAAAATAACTTTAGAAATAATTTATACAAAATATTTGGTGGGCCTCCAGATTGTGTCAATCAGTACAAATTGCATGGTGTGAAAAGGTTTGAAGGTTATAAACCCGAATTATGTGTTTTTTTCATTGTTTTTCTATTTATGTGTTTTATTTTTGCAACTGCGGGCCATTTTATTTATAATTGTATGGCACTTTGGTTGGCCATGGTTGTTTTTAAATGTGCTCTATAAATGTAGGTTGAGTTGAGTAAGTGATGGCTTTTCAAAAGTCACCTTGGCCAACATACACTCACACACTTACACACACGCACCTGCACTCAAACACACACAAACACATACACACCTACCTATCAGAAGTTTCTTTTTCAAACAATTCCCCCCAAAAGTCAGCTTGGCTTAAGTGATTTAAGAAAGAAGCTTTTACCTCCTGGAACACCCCTCCTTCTCAGTTTTCCTTTAATATATATATATATATATATATATATATATATAATAGAGAGAGAGAGAGAGAGAGAGAGAGAGGAATAATGTATGGAAATTGGATGCTCTCCAAGGAAAGTACCTTGGGATAGTGTCATGTGTGAATTGGGTACGCTATGAATGACTGGTAATTGAGTTTGAGAGAAAAAAAAAGGAAAAATACAAAAATGACAAAGTTTTGTTTGGCCAACTACATATCCATGCTACGCATGTCATCATATCAGGCGAATCCAATATTATTGAACAAAATGTACGGCATCGCTTTGTTTTATGCTGTGCTGTGCCAAACCCCCAGAGTTTATTAAAACATCATCATTCCATGGGTCCGCGTTGGCCAAGTGGTTATGGACACCGCACCTAACGCGACCCCATTCATGTTAGTGTCGCTGCGTCTACCGCAGCGTCCGCAGTGTCGCAAGTTTGACTCCGCTCGTCGACTTGTTTGCAAATGTCTACCCCCGATCTCTTCAACCCAGTTTCCGACTATTCCTATCCAATAAAGATGGAAAAACGGCGCTGATGCCGGAAAAAATAACTTAAAAAAACAAAAAAAACGTCATCATTCCAGCAAAGCCTTGCGCCATTGCAAGACAATTTGACTGAAAGTCACTGTGGCAAATCAGATGTGTAAATTCTGAGAATTATTTAATGTAATTGTTCTACGGAAATGTGTCATATCCAATAGTCAAATTTAATATACGCAGAAGTATTTTGAAAAATAAAAAGTACAAAGTTCTGTATATATATCATACATGTTCACTGATAGTGGAAGATGGAAGTCGTTTGAGTTATCCCGGCTGATATGAATGTACGAAGCAGGATGCTTTGTAACTGTTGGATAAATTGGCAACCCGCGCCACCCAGCGAATGTGCCAAAGCGATGTGAACATATTAACTGTCAATCGAGTGTGTGTGTGTGCACATGCGCGCCCATGCCGTGAGACCAGCATTTACGGCAAAAAAATTACTTGGCAACTCTCTCCTTCTCCCCTCTCCACCACTCTTATTAAAGTCAAGTATCATTGTATTATTATTGTCTTGTTTTCCGACACACACATACACACAAGAGAGAAATGTTCCGCTATGATAGTTATCCACGTCATTTGTCCCAGTTCTTTAATTGCCGGATACATTCAATCAACGAGTGACTGCCGCATACACGTGGAGCTGTTTACAAATGTATCTCGGGTGTCAAACACTGCCTCTGAATACAACCGTGGCAAAGCAACCCGCGATACCCGCGGGAAACAACATGCGCTGCATCTAGGAACCAACCCGCGACAAATTCAAAATGCGTTTTGAATAAACCCTAAGTGACAGCTGCTTCCACTAGGCAGTGAGGGCACTATACTCCCTACCTGCTCTGCCCCCAATTAACCCCCCCCCGCAAACCTTGACTTGCACTAAGCACTTGTAATGCTGTGTTTTAATGCAGTGTTTTGCACAATGGCACTGGACAATATTTTTCTATATATGTTTTAATTCATGTTTTAATGTGGTGTTTTGTTGTTTTTACCTGATGGACAGCGTTCGGTTGGCTCCGCTGCTGCTGCTAGAGTAGCGCGAGACATGTAATAAAATACATGTCAATTAAAAAAATACATATATGCTCCAACACACAGGGCAGCAAGTGGTGGAGCAACACATCACCTCCAACCAAATAAACATAGATTGGCATTGATGATTGCTAATCAGTGTCATGAAATCAAAAAAGTGTCATGAGCATCCCAGGCCCTTGTGGAGTTAACATGTTCTACCCATATTTGTGTCGCTTTCCCCCACCACCAAAAGCATGCTCTATTTAACCTGCTCCAGTCAGTACCACTGGCCAAAGCACTGGCCCACAATCCAAAATTGGCACCCGGACGTGGCACTGTGGCTGTCCTCAGCGATGGGTTCAATGCGGAGGACGAATTTCACTGTACATATGACTCAATAATGTACCGGAACTTTTACTGACGATAATTGTTGTACTCAGCAAAAAGACCTGCTTCCGACACTGATGTGCCAGCACTCCGTACGTCCCATTTGATGGATGGGAACACCTCCAAATCACAACAACTAGATAGCGAGCGCGGTGGCGTTATCCTCCATTGCGGTGACATTATCCTCTGCCGCGGCGCTGCCCTGCCGTGGCCTATTGACCGCTTTGTGCCGCTGAGACACTGGTGCTTATCAAGTAAGAGCAGTCTGCGACACACGAGTAGCTTAACCATCAGAAGATAACATCTGTAGCTAGCTTTACTCGGTGTCCACGCTTGCCGGCACACCCACGGGAGGCTTGTACGCAGACAAGCGGGACCTGGCAACCGAAAATGACTACAGTGGCAAAAAATTAACTCTTCACTATCAACCAATTTGCACTGATCATTTAAAAGGCATATGTCACTGAAAAGACACACTGAAATATGTTGTTCTCTAAAATCCAATGTTCACTGAAGGGATGAACGACCCAGCTATTGCGAGTTGATATAACGTACTATATAAGCCAGGAAACGTAGCAATATCAAAATCTCCTCCAGTGGATAGGCTTTATGATTAGCCCTTGCCTGACTGATGATCGGTGGCACGGTGGCGCAGTGGTTAGCATTGCTAGCCTCACAGCTAGAAGGTCCTGGGTGGGGGGGTTGAAACCACTCTGCCACCGCACCCCCGTTACGTACTGTGCGAGCAACTAGTTATTAGACAGGGTGGAAGCCTGGGCCTTGTGTTATCCTTGCTACCAAACATTCCAGTTGTACAATGTCGTGGAAGTGTGATAGCCACTTTCTGAAGATGAGATCATGCAACGGTAACCATATTTGCACCAGCACCTTTTTGCTGCTGTAAAACCACTGTATAACAGTCTCTTCTGCTTATCAGGAAGTCCCCATTCAGTCTCAAAATCAATTCGATAGAATAATTATTGAATCCTTCAACATAGGGAATTCAAAAATGTTTCATGTTTGTGTCACCCGTAACCTAAAGTCTTGAACCTTGAGGCACTCCCACGTCATATGCATATATGTTTCTAACGATGTTTGTTTTGCAAGCGTGCATTTTATTTTTATAACGACCTATCTAGAGCCTCTTCAGCCAACAGCGCAAGCAAAGTTTCCCACTCTCCAGCTCGTGAGTGGCACTGCAAATAAGTGATCCTGCCGGCTCCCTGTCCAGTGAAAGGAGGGAGAGAGCGAGCCCTCGCCGCTGCTACCATAGAATTAAAACAATGATGCTGATTAATAAAATTGTACGTAGATATATATTTCCCGCACTCTTCTGTCAGGGGAAAAAGAAAGACAGCTACACTCACATACACACACAGACACACTCCTGCTGCTACTGTCCATCCATCGTCTGAAATTACCAGTCTTGACAGGGTCTAAAGGTCTAAAGGGTTCATTCATTAAGCTATACTGGACATTAGCTGGGCATCGCCTAGCTAATAATAATAATAATACATTTTATTTAGAGGCACCTTTCAAGGCACTCAAGGTCGCCTTACAAAAGTATAACGGAAATAACAATAAAAAAGGAGAGAAAAATAAACATCAATTACAGTGAGAAAGCGATTTTAAAAAGGTGGGTTTTGGGCGCCGAGCAGCTGAATGCTCGGGCGGCCATGGTGCTGAGGTGGAAAGTTGGGGTGAGTAGAAGTCCGGAGGAGGATGAGCGAAGGGTACAGGCCGGAGTGTAATCTTGGAGGAGGTCACAGAGGTAGGTTGGAGCAGAATTGTGGAGAGCTTTATATGTAAGTAGAAAGTTTTTGTACTGGATGAGTTGGGGGATGGGGAGCCAATGAAGTTGGATGAGGACAGGGGTGATATGGTTGGATGATTTTGTGTGGGTAATGATCCAGGCAGCAGAGTTTTGGATTATTTGTAACTTGTTGGTGAGTTTGTGTGGGAGTCCGGTCAGAAGTGCATTGCAATAGTCTAAGCGGGATGTAACAAAAGAGTGGACAAAGATTTCGGTGCTTGAACTGGAGAGTGATGGGCCAAATCTGGAGATATTGCGGAGGTGATAAAATGCAGTCCGGGTGAAAGTGTGGTGCGAATGAGAGGGTGTTGTCGAGGATGACTCCGAGGCTTTTCACATGGGGGGTCAAGGGTACAGAGACTCCGTCAATGATGATGGGTGGTCTTGGGGTGTTTTGGAATTTGATGATGTTGGGTTTGGAGCCGACGATCAGGGCCTCAGTTTTATTGCCATTCAGTTTAAGAAAGTTTCTAGTCATCCAGCTCTGGATGTCGTCTAGACAGGTAAGGAGAGAGGTGGGAGGGTGGCAGTGGTGGGTTTTGATGAAATATAGATCTGAGTATCATCAGCGTAGCAATGAAAGTGGACGCCATGATGGCGGCAAGGCCATTTCGGTGCTATGGTTTGGTCGGAAGCCGGATTGGAAGGGTTCGTGTAGATTGTTTATGTTTAGGTGGGACTGTAACTGTGCGGCAACCACCCTTTCCAGTATTTTAGAGATGAAGGGGAGGTTGGAGATGGGCCAGTAGTGGTTGAGGTCAGAGGGATTAGCACCAGGTTTTTTCAGGGCCGATGTGATGGCAGCCAGTTTGAGCGAGGGAGGTACTGTTCCGGTGGTGAGTGAGTTGTTGATTATGTTGGTGACCAAAGTACAGATTGATGGCAGACAGGCTTTGACAATGGCCGTGGGGAGGGGATCAAGTTGACAGGTGGTAGGTTTGGCTTTACAGATAAGTTCAGAGACGGTAAGTTCTGAAACTAGGGTGACGTCAGAAAGGGAACTGACGAGGGCTTGGGTGGAGGTGGGTACCCAGGGTGAGTCAATGAGGGAGTTGTGGGATGCGGCAAGTAATTGGTGGATGGTGTTGATTTTACAATTGGAGAAGTCGAGGAAGGTAGTACACTGATCAGTGGAGAAATTTGGAGGGAGGGTTTTAGGAGTAAGTCCAGAATGTGTCCTTTGTTATGTGTAGGTTATCTGTGATGTCTAGGCAGTCTAAGAGTGATTTGAAATCGTTTGCCAAGGTGTTGGCTGGGTTGTCAAAATAGATGTTTAAATCACCCAGGAGGATAACATTTGGGGACATTGCACTTATGGAAGTAGAGTTGAGAATTCATTGAGGAAGAGGGCAGATGGTTTGGGTGGTCTGTAGATAGCGGCAATGATGGTGGGTTTGGGGCCAGTGAGTTTTACAGTTAAACATTCAAAAGAGGAGTTGCTGGGGAGTGAGACAGCAGTGAGCTTAATGTTGTCTTGGTGAATGAGAGCAAGGCCAGCCCC
>OMKY01117735.1:0-15915 GCA_900302395.1 Bregmaceros cantori | reverse complement strand
CCTCGTGCCCCCCATCCACCCCAGCCCCCACTCACCAGATCGGTCTGCAGAGGGCGGGGGCTACCCCGATCGTGCGGTTGCGCTTACGGTTCAGTCCGCCAAAATGACAATTCGGAATTGGTAATAGTTGTTGTTTTTGTTAAATGTGAAGTTTGCTGCTGGCGAAATTGCCGTGGACGCGGTGAGTGGAGGCGATGTTTTTTTTTCCCGGCCCATGAGCAAGGCCGCTGATGCCCGTGTGATGTGGAACCGCAGTGCCGATCCATGGACTCGGGTCCTTCCGTTCTAGTGGGCGTTCGTGTGGACGTGAAGGCGCAGCGGTACCGCGGCCCTGCTACTGGAAGTTGACCATTAATATTATTGCATAGGTGAATTTTGTTGTTATTTTGCATTTCTAGGCATTTGTTTACAACGCATGAAATCCTACGTGCTGCAAAAAAGGGGCTACAACTTTTTGTTTTGTTTGTTTAGGTCTATCCTCTCTGGCAACGTGCAATAACCCCATCTGTCCGCCCATCCCCAGACTGATGAATAGGGGTATATATATATATATATATAAAAATTTTTTTTAAATAATTTTCACATTGATGAGTGCTGTGCATATGCTTAAAACCAAACAACTATTGTGGAAACAGAGCTATGAGAAATTAAATGAACGCTATAAGAAATGACCTGGTCAGAATTCATGGACCAACAAAAAATTGTCCATCTTCAATTCAGCCACCTTCAAAGTGTTGACTTCAAATCTAATCAGTTCATGAACGTATGCTGCATCATTAACACACCAAATCTGGGACAAATCCATGCATGTCAACTTAAACCATTACATATTTGATGTAATGTGTTTCAGGGGATATGGGAAAGCACTTTGAATTGCTCTGCATGAAGAGTGCTATATGAATAAAGTTTGATTTGATTTGAAAGGAAAATCAGTCATGGCGAAAAAAGACTCCATATAATCATCATTGTACAATTGCTGTGGTCGTAAAGAACTTTCTAAAGCAGTCAAATAACAACCGTCCAATAAGTCATTGAAGGGTACTAGCTAATACATGTCATTGTGGCGGGGGGAGCTAGTTCCAGTAGTTGGGGCCATTTAGTTTCCGTATTGTACAGTCAACTCTATATATTGATATACTGAATGAATTACTTCATCCCCAACGGGAAAAGATCTCTATTCCGAAATGAAGGTTTTGTTATGTTAGGGTTTAGATTTGGAATTTGGATGAATCAACGTTGGGTAAAGGTTTAAGGTTCGGCTTAACATTCGCCACCGGTGCAGCACGGTACTGTGTTTGCCTAGGCACTCTAGAGGCGTGTTTACCCACTCATTTTGAAAATGTTTAAGTATTTTTTCATCTTCTTTCTAACCCGGGTTTTTATATCCTAGTTCCTCGCTGCCATTGCTATGGTGACAATATAACGATTTTCAATACATTTTTCAAAATCGTGATGAACATTGGACAATAATATAACATGACAACTGTAATATTGTTATACATTTTATTTGAGTAACAGCAAATAACAGAAGTAGCAAAGTTGTACTCCACCTAGGCCTATGACAACCTCATTCACTGAAAAATAATCTGTTATAGATTCTGAAATCTTAACATCTATATAAATAGTTTAATATATTTTTCTTCAAACCAATTCAGTCGATAGACAGACAGGGGAGATGGAGACTTGTGCATGTGTTCAGCAAAGAATAAGGTTTTCAACAAGGTGTACACTCTTCCTTTATACTGTTGCGCGCCTCGCCATAGAAGGAGTCGGCCTCGTGAGTTCGCAATTTCACACATTGACAAACATCCAGTCATACAAGTTCAAAGTGCAGCGCAATTATAATTAATTACTTCGAATTTGTCTCACAAAAGGATAATAATATTAATATTTAAATCAGACAGCAGCAGGACGGGAGGGGTGGCTAAGCACACAAACACTCGGCGCGATACTCTTGCGGATGTATCGATACATTGTATCGTCGGCTGTTGTATCGATATATATCAATACAAAATTGATTATATTTACACCCCTAGAGCTGTGTGGAATTTTGTACAGTTGTTGGAAATGACACACGGAAGAATCGATTACATTTTGGTGCATTTCTGTAGCCTATAAGTAACATGATCACTTACTTAATCACCAACTTGCTGATAGATCACTGGGCGCTTACTGCAGTCATGTGACCAGACTTTCCGGTCGCATGGGGCCGCTGGCAAATATAATTGGGATGTTCGCCAGTGGGAATACAGTCTATGGGTCAATCGCACTAGCGCTACTGGAGCAATTGGATTGATAATGGGTTGCCACACATACTGCTAGGCGTGCTAGCACTAAAGTACTATTTTTGGTTTGTTTGTATCACTATAGCGTCTGGAATATGAATACGGCAAGTCCACTGCACGCATCACTCTGGCCTGACAACCATCTGCGTTGGTTGGAGTCCAATTCATCCGCTGGTACGTTGGGTACTCTTCTCTAGGGCCCGGCCGATTTTTATTTATTTTATTTTATTTTGGCCGGTTTATATCCGCCAAGTTTAGGTTTCATAAAGGTATCGGCCAACTGGCACGTTAAGGCTGCAGTGTGCCATTCCGTAGACAGAAAACTGGGCTGTGGAAATTGAAATGGAGTTGTGTCCAGTCTATCAAAGTTGAAATTTCTACAGTTTTACTCAACGTTCCAATAATGAGTACTAATAATAACTACTTGAAAAGATAATTTACCTTCAGCTCATATTTTTCGATGAAAGTGGTTGAACTTGAAATAAATGTATTGTTCTTAGGCTTTTACATTTGTTTTGTATAATCAGCAGCTATATTGGTTACCGGCATGACTCATTTCTTAATATCGCTATAGCCCCAAAAATATTATTGGTCGGGCCCTAGTATTCTCCATGTTTGTAGCGTGCTACTAACACTGAATTATAGAAATAATAATAGTTGAACTTGCATGTGGGTGGCGTTTGTTTCAGGTTTTTTACAGGAAGTTCATTTCAATTATAAAGATGTTCTAGAGCTTTAAAGATAATTATTTCCATTACCATTTGTAAATTAATTTACCCAATTCCCAAACACACACACTGTCCACACTATTGGATTTTCACTAATGGCTGTGCCATGCACTTGGCAGAAACGAAAATGGCAAAGACTTGAAAGGTGCGGAGCCAAATCATTAGCGTTTCAACACACAGACAGTAAAAACGACAACGCAACACGACACTTTGTTGGAAGCATATTTTGGAATTGCATTGGAATTGGTGTTTGATCTTGACGATCTTGGACTATCACACGATGCCGAGCATCATGATCTTCCATTATGAATGGATTGTGCAGATCACGATCTGGGTTGAAAGTCAAATTATCTGGTATATTTCTATGGCTCCATAGCACACCAGTTAGTTTATTATATCCCCGAACCGAGGAGCATAGGGGATGTTTTTTGGTCCTTATGACATGCGTGGTCTAGACAAATATAATCCAACATGTGATTAATATTATTCAGCATTGTTGATTTGAAAAACATAATTATGAAAATAATAGCATATACATTAATTGTAAAGGGTTTGTGTCTGAGTAAGTAACTTAATTGTTGTACATTTGCAGCGCTAGTCAAGATTATTTGTATTCATCCCAAGGGAAATTTGGACAGGAACAACAGCTTCCAATTCTTAGACACTGACGAAAATCCCTGTACCATGCCTCTGGATTGTCACAATTCCTACAGAAAGCCGGACTCTACAATAAGTTGAGTTTTTTGCTAATGTTTCGGGTAGAGCTGGGTTTTGATTCAAATTTCAAGAATCAATTTGATTCCAATTTTTACGTTTGAGAATCAATTGATTTTGCATGGTCTAATGGCTAATTCTCTATAAAATATCATTGGTAAAGTATCAATCTAATTTATACAATTTTAAAATATTTAATTCTGTTACTGTTCAGCAAATGCAAATAATTCAAAATTATTTCTAATAAAGAAACAAAATAAAAACCATTTCTCAACATTAATAAATGAAGTATGGATTATTTTACTTTTACACATTTTTCAATCCTTACAGAGCCTCCCTCTTGCTATGGACCAGTCATACTGACGAAATGCCCAATGGGCTAGAAATAATTCAACCTTGAGTTTGACATGTGCTGTCTGAGGTCGGCACCCTTCTGTTCAAATCTAGGGCAAATGTGGGTGTATGTGTAGGTGCAGGCATCAACACTTGTGTGCACAGTGCTTAACTCATTGACTCCCAAGCTACGTAAAAATATGTTTTCACTCCCCATGCGTTGACTCCCAAAACGTAATATTACGTTTTGTTTTGGTCGCGCAACGGAGAGTGAGAATGAGCGCCCGAGAGAGTGAGAAAAGGTGACAAGGAAACATATATAGAGAGAGTGAGAGAGGGAGAAAAAGAGAGAGGGAGGGAAAAAGGGAGAGGGAGGGAGGAAGGGGGAAAAAGAGAGGGAGGGAGGAAGAGAGCGAAGTATGAAGCACGACAAGCTGATCGCCGCAGGTTTCAGAAAAGCTGCGATATCTCCTCTTCAACATGAAACTAGGCGATTTTTGGAGGCCCCTACAAAAATGGCCAAAATGGCCAAAATGTCTGGGAGTTTTGGGCATAATTCCAAAAAAAGGCCTGGTATTCAATGAGTTGATTTGTAAATCATTAGGTACTGGATCGCAGAGTACGTACGAGGGCTGGACGATATTGGTATTTGTATAACGATGATATTGACCCTAAAAAAATAACGTGGTTTGCAATAATATTGTCCAAAATAAGTAAATAAACAAAAAGCCAATTAGCATTATTACTGCACCACACTAATCGCGCCCCTTGTGAGTGTGCCCTCAGCAGGCAGCCGTCCTTGAAGGGAGTTATGTGATGATCTGCCGGATCCGCTCCACGGGACTCGCGTGCAGGATTAGATGTAATGAAAACTGGGTAAACTTATTCTACACATGAAATGAGTTGCCAACATATTGAATAAGTGATCCCAAAAATTTCAATGGCTTTCAGAGTAAATGTGATTACAAAAAAAAAATACTTTTCAGTTAAATACAGTCTGTGTGTAAAACACTGTCACTTCACAGACACTCGATGAGAGTTCGCCAGACCGAATCGGACATGCCGGAAGTAACGCACACAAACATCCTACACGGAAATGCACACAGGTCCGTGTGTGCACGTGTGCTGGCAGAGATACGGGGAGGGCGAGAAAGATGGAGAAGGCAAACGGAAGCCAAAACGGACAAAGCCAGAACACGGAACTTGGCTCCACATTCGCTGATTCATTCATTCATTCGCCGTTCATTAAAAAATGCTTTTTCCGGAGTGGGACGAGGGTGTTTTACAGTAAGAATAATGTTCAACAAAGCAGATTCAACCCGACTAACGAGCATGGATCCGGTCAATGGAGACTGGCCCCTGGCTATAGACACTGGCAAAATTGACAATGGAAATTTACCTTCGACTAAACAACGCACACCGTCCACGGCGGTGCATTGACAAACATAACGGCAGCCACATTTATTCGAATTCCCAAACGACACAGAGCCCTTCCACACATGCACAGAGAAACCCAACACTTTGAAGAAACCGAAACCGTCGTTTTTATTTTCGATTTTCGGTCTCAAACCGAAAATCGTTCATCCTTAACACACACACATACACAAAAACATTGCGGTAATGCCGCGTGGTGTATGTGGTCCAGTGATACGGGGCCGTGCGCAAAAGTATTTGTGTCAATCTCCCATGTGTGGCGAAGTAATTAAAAATGTTGTAATAGTCCATCCATAGCCTATTTTTGTTAACCTATATTTGTGAATTTTGTTCACTGACAAACAAAATAAAACATTCATGACTGTTTTTATATCTCTAGAAGAAAAGGGACAATGGTGGATTTTATCTTTTTTTTGCAAACTATGTCCTCATTTGGTGGAGTACAGAGAACTCAGGGTTACACTTAATATTAAATATTTTAACCAATTATAATTATTGGCTCAAGTGCTAAATCAAACCAGGACAGTAGTAGCGTGCGACAATTATTCTAGTTTTTGACAAGAAAGAAATTCCCGGTTTTTGTCTTTTGAAATTTCTATTTCCAATTTTTCCGATTTCTTAAAAAAAAACATCTCTTTCAACCTTTGCAAATGGTGTCCATTTTTGGAGTCAAGTAGAGACACCCTCACCCTTTTGGCTTAGAATTAATACAGTTATCAATTTTTATACATTTTATTCACCCATATAAAACAGACCAGTAAAATCAGTATTATCAATGTTAAAAAGGAAATCTGACAAAAGTTTGTCAAAGTGCTGAGGAAAACAATCTAGTTTGTTATTGTCATGTTGCAGAACAAAGTACAATCATTGACATCCATTGGCGTAATGGAAGAAAGCATTAACATCTAATCTAATAAAGCGTTAATATCTAATCTGTTTCAGATCAAGTGTTGCTCATGTGTTTTATTTTAACTGCATTTACTTCTCCAGTGTTGCCTCAGAGGTTGCGCACTATGGGCCGGTCCATCCGTCCTGGGAATCGGCAGTGTGTTCTGGATTAATTGTGGCAAACATGATCGACACTGGTTCTCTGTGAGTGTTATGAATCTATAAATTGCATTCGATGTGGCAGATAGTTATTCCTGTTTGTTATGATGCCTGTTTGTTCTGCTGCACTCTTAAGCGTGCATGTGTTTATTCCACAGGTGACGTGAACAACCCTGGACACCGGCTGGAATAGTCACCAGGTCTTTTGAAAAGAAATGCTTGGACTTCAGGGCAGCACTTCTTCATCTAAAGTTTACCGCTGTGTGGCATGTTCGGCGACTTTCACAAGCCTCGCTCCTCTGCTGGTCCATCAGGCCTCGCATGTTGGAAGCCTGGCCAAACTGCCCTCCTCAGAGATGCCAGATAAGGCAGAGGGTGAGCCGCCAGCTGCTCCTGAAATGGCCGCCTCGACAGAGCATCCCGCACAATCGGCCACACCTGCTCCGAATCATCCGTCTCCACAGCAACAGCTACCGCCTCTTGACGCCAGTGTTTTCCATGCAGCCAAAGGAAACGGAGACGCGGGCTTGTTGAACGAGTCTTCAGAAACTATTGCTCATTTGTCCACTGCATCTGAGAGTGGCCCTTCATCTACTGCCGTTCAGCTAAAAGATGGGGAAGTAGACTTGAGCGATGAAGATGCGGACTTGAACGATGTGGATGCGGGCTTGAGAGATGATGCAAGAGTGAACGATGGTGCGCTGTTTAGCGATGAGGACTTGATGTCGAACAATGGTGACTTGGACTCAAGAGAAGCAGGAACCAGTTTGGATGGTGACGAATGCTTAAATGATGAAGACTGTGATTTCATTGGTGAAGGCTTGAATAATGTGGCCTTGAGCCATGCAGACTCGAGCAATACAGGCTTGAATGATGACGATGATGGAGTAACAGATGGCGACAACGACAAGAATGTTGAAAGGGTAAAGACTTGTGTTGATTGGAACGATGACAGTGGAGACAATGACAATTTGGACAGTACTGGTGAGGACATTGATGATGTGGACAATGGGATGGACTCTGATGGCATAGAAATGGATGGCAATGATGGTGATATTAGCAATGATGTGTGCAAGGAGGCCATGGATAATTACGCAGATAATGTCATCGGCAACAGTGACGTTACTTTAAGTGCACGTGAAAAATGTGAAGATGGCGATAATGATTTTCAGTCTTTTGATTCAGATGAGGGGCCACAACCACATGCACAGTCCATAGGTTCAGAGGTGAATGCCCCAACCATTGTCGGCAAATCATTGCCACATAGTGCTGATAAGCCCAAAAATAACAATTTGATGAAGTTGCTTGCCACGGCGTATATGAGCCGATTGCAGCCCTCTATCGATGATCCGACCGTTGCCAAGGGGATGGATCCAACTGATGAATTATCTTCTGAAAAGACAATTGTCCTTAAAAATGAAGTAGTACCAGTTGAGATCATGGATGCTCAGCCACCTAATACGTCACCAGCAGTTGTACCACCTGTTCATCCATTGCCGACCCAACCCAAAAAATCCAGCCAAAAAATCAAGTCTCACTTGGTGGGTAAAATCCTAGACGCGAGCAAGAAGAGCATAGTCTCTCTTACTCAAACCTTCTCCCCGGTCATACTATTGGAAACCCGGCACACATTAACTGACCCCATGAATATTGCAGCGACTGGCCACTACCAGTGCGGCCGATGTCGTCGGCTGTTTCAAAACGTGGATGGTCTCACGGAACATCACTTCCTGCACAGGAAAGAGAGAATAAAGTGCTGCCGCTACTGCAAGCAGCTCATCATCGGCAAACTTCCCTTTCCTGATAATCATGTCTGCCCTGAGTCTGCTGCTCATGCTAAAAAGAATTCCATGCAATCGCCATTTCACCTTTCAAAGCATCCCGGCACAGTTAACGCGAACAAGCCAAAAAAGCTTTTCTTTTGTCCAGTGTGCAAGCACAACTATGCTCGCAGGTACAATCTTAAAATGCACAGGTGTCACGGACCCAAGCCTATTCCACCACCAGTCACTTCCTCTATTGGAAAAATACAGCAAACCCTGGACTTTGAGGGCACATCCAACAAAATTTCAGTGACCCCACCAAAGGTTGGCAATATCAAAGTAGAGGTAATTCCCGGGCTCTCACAATTTTCAGACCTTGCATGGTCTGGGGGTTCTCCTAAAAACTTCTTGCCATTCTTCAAAAAGCCACTATCTACGGACTCATTGGCTCACGTTGGCTCGCTACAACCAGAAGAACACAAAAGTAATGACTTGGGCAGTAAGCAAGGAGGTCAGTGGACTGTCCCCTTGGATGATGACATGGAAACAGCAGATGACGCAGAGTCCACCAATTCGACAATCGCAGTTACTGATCTCAGCAAGTCTCCAAAAAGTGGCCTAAGCTTTTATATGACTGGTAGTTCAAAGCGTTACCCATGCAACAAATGTCACAAAACCTACAGCCGTGCAGCTACATTGAGGAGGCACCTACGGCTTTGTGGTTTCAGGCCTCAGGGGTTGATGGCGGCGCTGCAACAGAACAAAGTGCTGCACTCGAACAAAGTCCCGGGCATCTTTGGAAGCTCATCACACTTGGCATCAAAGACCAGCACTGGCAAAGTCTTTTCTTGCATTTTCTGTGGGAAGACCTTCAATCGTAAAGACAACATGATGACGCACCGCAGAAAGTGTCAGCTGAAGCGGGGAATAGCCGGCAGCACGCTGCCTCTGAGCATTGAAAATAAAGATCCTCTACCTGAGCCCAGGGCTGCTACTCCAGACAACAGCTCCAACTGGGGAGTCATGTCACTTCCATCTGTTCTCCCAAGGAGGGTCACGTGCGAGTGTGGAGCTGGATTCACTTCCCCAAAACTTCTTCTGGACCATCTTCAGAAGCATGCCCAAGAATCATAC
Source organism: Bregmaceros cantori (assembly GCA_900302395.1). Lineage (NCBI taxonomy): Eukaryota > Metazoa > Chordata > Actinopteri > Gadiformes > Bregmacerotidae > Bregmaceros > Bregmaceros cantori. The sequence goes on along the minus strand of OMKY01117735.1, from coordinate 6,477 downwards.
ACCTGCCCCTCCTGTGGAGAGACTGTGCCCTCCTGGGCCGATTACGAAGTGCACCTACAGATCCACATGCATCCACAGAACCAACTGTACAAGATTCCACGTTCGCAACCTTTGTTACTGCGTTTCCAGCAACCACAACAGCTGCCACCACAGCAGCTACCACCACCACAGCAGTTGCCACCACCACCACCTCCACCCCCTCGGGCGCTTCCCCTACCAAAACTGAGTGCGCCACAGCCGACTCCACAGATCTTAACTGAGGATCTGCTGCCCAACCCAGCAAAGCGCATTGTGTGTTTGCGGTGCAACAACACTTTCTCAAACCGCTGCAACTTGCGCAAGCACATAACGCTGAACCGCTGCAAGGCCGCGCCCGCTGGCGTCCGACTGTTGACAGCAGCCACAGCAGTGGCTCCACCCAAGCCTGCACACTGCTCCCGCTGCAACACCAACTTCCCCAGTATCGCCCTGCTCGTATTCCATCAGCGCAGCGGGGCCTGCAAGCTCACCGTCAAACCTGTGCGCTGCAATGTATGCATGCGCTGGTTTGGCACAGAGGACGCACTGCAAAAGCATGCGCTCACACACAAAATGCAGCGCTTCTGCTGTGATGTGTGCCAAGGCACATATTCAAGCCTCAAATCTCTGAAAAACCACCGCAAAAAAATCCACCGTATTCCAAACAATGTACTCCCACCCCAACCGGCACCCCTCATAGTGAAGCAGGAGAACTAATTGCAATGGTCAGCCTTGTAAATATTTGCTTTTTAACATTTTTGTTGTTTTGATGGCTGATGGGAACCATTGTCAAATTGTGCTGTCCCTCCCCTATTTTATACCATGTTTTAAAAGCAAACTAAGTTTCAAGATTTTCCATCCAAGTTCTCACACTTACTATAACGTCCGATATTGACATGTTAACGGTTAATGAAACTGAATTATATCAGTGTGTTGCTAATTAAAGTAATTCATGCAAATGATGTATGTAGTGTCAAGTGTCCATGGTAGTAGTTTCTAACTAAATAAACATTTGGTTTACAAAATGTTGCTGAAAACTGCCTGCATCTGCACAGTACACCGTTTCAAGACCAACACCACACTATATGCAGTACTGTTAGGCTGGATGTGCATAGCTTATTGTGAGATCCCTGGAGAAACCAGGGCCATGGCGACAGCTGACACCATGGCCAAAGAGTCCACCATGTTGCCAATGCAGTTATTTGGATGAGATGCAGAACAAGGTATAATACTGTTCTCCATTGCTTTGGCTCATTTCTTGAAATTGATGCCCCAAACTAACTGATGGTGTCTCACCACAGAATAGCATTTATCATTTATTTCCTCACATTGTAAAAACACAAATAGTAATGTAATAGAAGTCTAGTTAATAATCAGTCTGCATTTTCCAAATTAATCATTTAGCTGTATTATCCCAATTGGTTGGTTTTCCTAGTAATGGCCCTTCCCAAAAAAATGTGTCGGCACAATTTCATCATAAGTAATCATGTGCAGAAACTCATACCGAATGCCACTGTGTTTGTCGCAGACTGTGCTGTGAACGCCAACATGGGTCATTTTTCAGGGGCACTGATCCAGGGTTGTTCGGTTTAGAGTTAGCAGGTCCAGTCCTGATCATTCGTAATTGTTGTCATTTTTTTGGAGTTTTAAATATTGTAACCGTAGACTTTTATCGATTGCACTCATTCCATTATTGGTGTGAGTGTCGCCCCCCGTAATTCTTTAATTTCTATGTGATTTGTGAGTCTGATTTGTCATCCATTGCAAATTGGGAGTTTTGGAACTTGTGTTACAGTTTTGTTGTTCATGGCCATATATGGAGTATGGGCAGTATGTATGATGATGTTCTTGATGTGTGTAGAATTTTTGATGTAACAAACATGAGTTGTGTTCTGCGGAACCTTCGTTTGAGGCAGAGGCATTCTTCGAATAATGTCTTGCCACCTTATTTCCTATTCTTTAATCTCTAATGCAACGGATGTTGCTCTTAGAGATTAAAGTGTGTAGAAGATGACTCTGGCATTCACAGTGCTTCTAACCCAGATACATCACACAAGGGAAAACGTGTTGTGATGTTGATGGGAATGTATGACCAATGGGAGTATTTAGACTTGGAGTACTAACATCACCAAATTCATTTACGAGGCATGAGGAATGACGTTTTGCCACATGGGTGAACTGTTATAGGAGACACATGACCATTGCCACATGATGAATGTAGTGCTGAACCAGCCATGTATTTTTTGACAGAATGAAATGAGCCAAAGCAATTGTTTAAATCATGAATTAGGTTATCTGAAGTGACACACAGATTTGTATGCCGAACCAAGCTATCTTATAGTTATGGGAATGTCAGTTTCAAGAAATAAGCCAAACCCGTGGAAAAGTTGCCAAAAGGACCTGCACCACCCTCCTAGTTATCCTAAAATGTTAACAGTATTGCAAGTAATGTAAATACACACTGAATATTATCCGCATTATATGAATCTGAGGTTAATACTTTATCATTCATCATAGTTTTGATAATTTGAATAGAATTGTTTTAAGTGAGTGTTTATTGTTAAAACATTCTTTAATACATTCAGTATTAAGCTGGGTGGTTTATGAGCGATGTATTGCTGTGATATTAGCAATACATAATTGGAAACCAATGAAAAGTGTTTTTGAAAATCAAGTACTGAAATGAAATGAATGGATTGTATTAATAAATTGATTAATTCATAAACGTTCAAAAGGGATAGACCTGCACCCTGCAGAGAAGGTCCTGACAGCAGATCACCACTTACGACTTTGCCTCACTTCTCTATTTTTTTTTTCTGCGCTGAGAATAATTTTAATGACAATGTGCAATAACGTTTCCTTGTATCCTTCATACCGAGGGAGTCAAACACGGCCAGCATTGACTCTTCAATGACGATCATAGACTAGAACGTCCCATCAATAAACCGCCCCTGCCGTCATGATTTGGCCATGACGGGTTGCCGTAGCCACGCTGCTCTGGCGGGATTGCTGTTTGTGACGTCAACTCGCCCTGCGTCATACACAGACAAGCGATAGCTCGGTGTGGCCTGAGAGTCGTGCCCCGTGGCCGCCATATTGGATGGGACCAAGTGCATCATTCTTTCAAATAAAATGGTGAATCGTATTTGGTAGAGTTGACATTCGTTGTGACTGTTGTCCTAATCAAACAATTGACTGGTGAATAATAACCATAATGTATTATGAGGCTTTACAGTCTGTTCAGCACGAGAACCAGTTTCTTAGCTGTTTTCAATTAAACAAAGTCCACAGACTAGGATTTCTTTTGTGGAGACAGAGAAAAGGATAACTGAACAAGATAGAAAAAAAAATAGACATGCTAATAAGAGTGTGTACAAATGAACACAGGAGTCCATATAGTGGGATGTAGTGAGAGTGATTGGGGTCGCAATGTTGCTGTGTGTCAGTCAAGTGGCTCTCTTGTGTCAATGCACTGAAATATACGCGCTGATTGTTTTGTGCACCACTGTCATGGTTTAGTGCTGTCTCAAATCTAACCCCTTCTTTTTTTTCACGCACTGGAAATGATGATGGCGCGTTGTGCACGTATTTGCAACATTTTTGTATTGATTTCTCTATTCGGGAATATTTGTTTATGTACGTAACCAGACAGCTACGGCACATTATAAAACCTTAAAAATGACATACATTATAAATTATATATACATATATACACACACGTATGGGAAGCAGTTGGCAGCTGCGATGCAGCTCCCAGGGGCCAACTCCACGTTCTGTGCCAGGGGCGTTGACAGGGGCAGGTTAACTAGAACATGGAATGTTTTTTCATGGTGGGGGAAACCGGAATACCTGGGGGAAACCCACCGAAACACAGGGATAACATGTAGACCACACAGAAAGACCTATGCGGGCTGGGAATCGTACCTAGGACCTTTTTGCTCTTAGCCTGACAAGCCAAAACAAATGAATCGCCTATGCATCGCATGTGACTAAAACAATCATTTGTTCTGGATTAAAGGGATTTATCATTGAAAACATTGAAACATGTTCTTCCTTGATTACCAGTGATCAATGCGTGCGGCCGTCCAACGCACGGATCACTAGCAATGTATAGGTAATCTTAGGACAGGGAAGGACATGTTTCAAGTTGCATTTTCAGTGGTCTCCCTTTAAGAAGGCTTGAAAAAAGTGTTTTGAAAAGTGTCAAATGAAGTTATCAAATCACAGCGCAGTAGGCGTGACAAGTGGCATGGAGGCCCACGCTTTGATTTGAACAATGTCCGCCTTAACAAGGCGCTAATTGGGCCACCCGAATTTGTCTGCCTGTTTGGTCCAGAGATTCCAGACCCACTGGACTGTCTAGTCGCATGTGATGCGAGTCAGTTCTGGCTCGCCAGGCTATATTGCTGTGAGGTAGAACTGTTTACTGACTCTCAATAGAAATTAAGGAAAGGGGTGGCACAATTTAGAGTGGTGATATTGTTGTGGCAGATGCACTTTTCAACAGGCACAATACACATCTCTATTTACAGGAAACCCAAGCTGGTGGTGGTATGTTGAGACCCACCCATGCCGCAAATTGCACTTTATTAAGTCAATATACCCAGTGACCTTTTAGAAATGTTATCAAACATGGATGGCAAGTAACAAAGTAGAAGTACTCTGTTAGTGTACTCAACTAGTTTTTCTCTCTGACAACTTTTTTCATGCGTTGGGCGGCCGTCACCTCCACTTGATGGTATCTCCTCCTCTCCTCTGCATGCGGAGGATGACTGCCACTCCGAAGGAGGTGACACGCCTTTTCTCCTGCACATCGTAGGTGCCGTCACACCCGACCTGCCTCCCTACGGCTTGGGGAACTCCGACAAGCTCCGACCACCAAACGTCGCCACCTTCGGCCGCATCACGCATCCACTGCACGGCTCAACCACGAACATGTTGCGCACTCATCCCTGCACGTCTCGCGGGCCCTATATCTGTCACTGCCTGTCGAGGTATGATGGGCACGAGGCCTCTTGGCCAACACCAGCAAACCAACATCCTCAACCCACCCCAGCACGGACTGCTCACCCTGTGTTACGGTCTCACACTCTGCAGGCTAAGCGCATGGACAGCAGTTCACACAGACACAATCTTCAACCCACGACGCATCGTCTAGGACCCTGCATGTTGCGGGAGGCGCCACAACGACTTCCACATCTTCCACGACTTGGCTCCATTGGCGGCCTGATCCCGTGGACATGGGCAACAATGCCTTTGGCACTGCCGGCGGACAAGATACCTGTGTACGTCTATTGACAGTGTGTCAAATCTGGCGGGGGGCATGTGTGGTGTTCCATATTTCTGGGACAGATTTCACACACATATTGACATTCTGCTAACAACAGAGAATAACCAGATTTGTTAATCTTCATGCTGGATACCAGTGTGAGGAATGTCATTGTGCCTCAATGTAACATCTATGAGAGCAGGCGTGATTGTGATGTTCTTTCTCTTTTAACTTGTCCACAGACAATAAAGGAGCTTATGTTAGAGGCTGGTTCTCCTTGTTTCCACCTACCTCTATCAGTATGCACATTTGTTAAATGCATTCTTCCAATGATCAGTTATTTATATCTTTTAGCGACCTACACATTAATAGAATTATCGAGCAATATACAGGATTTCATCACGTGTGGTTTAGACTGATGCAATGACACATGGGAGGTCACATGGGGCTGGCCAGTAGCTGTCAGCCTGTCATTGTGACATCACATGTCTGGAATGTTCTGTGTTCTGTCTATAAATGCAGTGAGCCGATAGGCCTCTGCCTCTTTGTGACCTGGTCCTATGTGAATAAACACATATCACATTGAGCACTTTGGAGTGATCCTGCCTGCGTTCTTCCTCCGCCGTGGGCGTGACCCAAGACAAGCCGGACACCACTTATGAGGCCTCACCCAGTGCTTCGCCCACGGTACGAGGTAGAGGGCACAGCATGCAGCACGCCGAGAACGAGAGGCCGGCGTTTCCCCGTGGGGACGAGTCAGTTTTTTTTTTCTCCAGCAGCTCTTGCACCTGCCGGATGCTACGAGTGCGTGGCGTACCGGAATGTGGAGAATTCTCGGGGACCCGTGCGCTGGACGCAAAGTGGGTTATAATTCTCCCATTAATTGACTTTCCATGTGTATCAGTTCCCACGACTATGTGTGAGACAATTCCACTATTTTGCCTGCGTCACTCACAGAGACTGAATGATACTTGGAATTAATTATTGTACATTGGGGTGTTTGGAAATAATGTTTTGACATGTTAGGTTATTTCCATGATGTCATTGTAGTCCTGTATTTATGCTGTGGGGGAAAGTGTGTAGCGACCTACATATTAATAGAATTATCGAGCAATTTACAGGATTTCATCACGTGTGGTTTAGACTGATGCAATGACACATGGGAGGTCACATGGGGCTGGCTGGTAGCT
>OMKY01117732.1:0-11654 GCA_900302395.1 Bregmaceros cantori | reverse complement strand
TCAAAAGAAAATATGTATTTATGACTTTTTTTGTACAACTGGAAGTTCCTGGCACAGTATGGTTGTAAAAAAAAAAATAGTAATTCTATGCACATAGTGTGAAAAGAAAATGAGTAAATATAAGTACATAGTGTGAGAATAACGTGTAAATCTAGATGCATAATGTAAAAAAATAGAAAATATGTGTACATCAGATGAAACAAATTAGTAACAAGTAAGTAAAAGTGGGTGTGCACACATTGCACACATTGGCGTACTCACATCAGCGGGCAGAGGGACTCCTATGGGAGGTAGCAAAGGCAGGGGAGGGGCCATCTTGTAGGTTTGTACAGGCGGGGCGGCCATGCGGTCCTTGGGTGAGGATGGAGTGAAGGATGATGGAGTGATGGATGATGGAGAGACCGGAGGTAGAGAGGAGGGCGAGAGCGAGGGAAGCGAAGGAAGTGAAGAGGGTGAGAGCGACGGCAGCGTTGAAGGCGGCAGCGTGGGCAGGGACGAGGTTTCTAGTGACGAGGTAGTGGACGGTGGGGGAGAGGAACCCGCGGTCCGGGAATTCTGGAGCACCAACAAACAGAAGACATTGATTAACTGAATTTCACAAACAAACCTCAACTAACTAACTAACTAACTCGTTAGCGGCACGGCGTTCGTCTGTTCAACGTGAGGAAAATGAGGGCAACTGAGGCTGCATAGAACCAACATCAAAGTGATGGATGCAGTCATACATGCCAACAATGAACTAATTGGGGCGTTAGCTCGTCAGCCCATGAACGATTAATGGATAATCGTTTTGTGTTTTATTTAATTAACGCATTAAATTAACTGCCATATTCTATTGCTGACCTATTAACTTGTCCCACAATAGGAAAATGCAAAAAATGGTCTACGTTAGGGCACTTATAAGTACTAATTATAATTACATCAATGATAATCCTATATACGAAAGAATTGTTAAAATATAGAAAAAGTGCATTTCACAGCTCAGTTCAGAGCAAGAATAAGAATCACTGCTCAGGCCTGTTCACCTGAAACCTGCTCCAAATGATTAAAGGCACAAAGAGCCTGCTGTCTTGGGGCTCTTTGATCAGCCAGCACCTGGCCACGCCCAGGAGAAGATACCAACAGGTGACCCTTCCCCACACCCACCCCCAAATACTAAGGTCCAAAGTTACATGTGATACTTTTACAAAAAGGGAAGAAATTTACAAAGGGATATTCATCATGGATAGGAAAGTACCCGACTAACCATTTAATTAGAACTGGCCGATAAAAAACTAATTGCGGTTTACCGAGCAGTTCACCTCATCGGACTATCAGTATGTATTTATTCATCTACTTATTTATTTATTTAAAGAAAAAGCATGCCTTTGTGCATGGTAGATGAAGCCTATTGCTTCATTCATTTTCATTTTTTAACAAATAAAGAGAAGACATTTAAATATAATTAACTAATACAAGTAAGCCCTTACTAGGACAACATTTAAATTGTAAACATTTCTACTGAACAGTGAAATCAAATAATTTCTATCAAGTTTCTGCCATGAACTATGTTCAGAAAAGCACCTAAAATATCCAACATGGCTGAAATTATTTTTTGGTATAACATCCACCTCTAACTATAATAGGTTTGGATGTAACAGCCTGCTGAAGGTTTCAGCTTTTTGTAAAAGGAAAATCCATACTGAAATATGTTCTTTCATGATCTTAGCTGAGGGTCCATAGGGCAGAGCCATGCTGACAACGTACCACCGCATGCAGAGTGAGTGCATGCACACAGTCAAAATATGTGTGTATTGACTCTGCTAAGATCAGGTAATAAAAATTTCAGTTATTTCAACAAATTACATGTAATCAGATTACAGTAATCAGGTTACAAAAAATAGTAACTGTAATTCCTTACGTTAAAATGATGTGATTATCATTACAGTTACATTGCCTGGATATTATGTATTACGAGCAATTTTAGAAACATCCCCTACTAAACAAAATAATCGAATCAAGGCCTTGTTTGTGACTTTCAAATGTGCAGGCATTAGAAGCCTTTTTAGGTTTAGAAGCATTACAAGCATTACAAGAAGAAGCATTAGTATTCCATTCACGTCAACCAGTATTTCAATGGCTATAATTTACACAAGTAGAGCAGCAGGGAGAGGGAGCAAGTGAGAATTAGAAGACCAAACGAGGAGATAAAGAGAAAATCTGTGCACCCATTTCCATTTTGTAAATTAGACTTTGTAAAAGATAAACAGGAAGTGAAAAAAGGAAACACAGTGGGTGTTTGTGTGTGACAGACTGGGGAGTTTTAAGGGAGAGACAGACCGACTGAGACAGATATGTTGAGTAGAATACCCCCAGCAGTGCATCAAGGCTGTTTGAATCTAAACTAACCTCTGTGGAGGCCGCTTCTGTTGCAGTTCCGTGCAGCGTGTCTCGGGGGACGTACTTCTCGAAATAGTTGGGCAGCCGAGTGTCATTAGAGGCGGGAAGCAGAGCGGGTGGTGACTCACCGCCAGCCTGACCACTGCTAGCAGTTAGCGGCGCTAGCTTTGGGCCTGTAGAAGTGGGGCTGGTAGGCAGCTCGTCCAGGGAGCCTGCACCCGAAGAAGCCGGGGAATCTTGTCCTGGCCTCCTCCACCTGAGACTGGAGGAAGTCAAAGTGTTCAGGATGCTGCTACCCTCGAGGCGAGACCTTACCCGGCCCTCGTCTTTCTTCTCCTCCTTGTCTTCACCAACAGCTTCGTCCTTCTCCTCCAGGCTTATATCCCTCAGACGGGATCGCGTATCCATGTTGGTGAGCAGCATGCATCTATCTGCAATGCTCGCCCGCGCTGGCTTTAAATTGGCTTTTGTCTCGGAACTCTGCAATTTTCCATATAAGGACAGGCTGGATTCCAGATTCGTCTTTCTCAGCCCAAACTGGAATGCCTCAGGGTCGAATGGCTTCTCGTCCTCGCGGATGGCGGGCATGGCGAACGGCGGCTGTGGCTGCCGATGCAAGTTGTGTTTGCGTAGCGGCATGGGGAATGGCGCGCACAGGTTTTTCACCTTCTCCACAAACTCATCGGTCTCACCAATATCCAGCAAGTTGCTCTCACTGGATGATGAGCTCAATCGGGCAGGAGGCGACCGCTGCACCCGTTTTGGCATGTCTACGTCTAGCCAGCTGGAAGGAGAGTCTTGCTTGGGCGATGACAGATCACCTGGTGGCATGTTCAGATGTAGCTGGGGAGAGCGATGGGGTGACCCCAGATGGTTTTCAGACCTACTGTTAGTATCCAGGGTTTTGGCCTCCTTTGTAGGGCTGACCGGCAGCCGACTACACCAGGTGTCTCCGTTGACCACGGGCCGGGTGTTGCGTTGTTTGGTGCTGCTCTCCACCGCAGCAGTTTCACTTGTGACTTTGGCATCATGTGAGTCTTGCGCCACTTCCTGCATGATTGTGAACAGGCTGACAAGGTTTGCTTTTGTTTGCTGTGGCATTAAATCTGGAGTCTTTGGCTCTGCTTTTACTTCAGTTGATGAGGAAAGACGTCGCTCTGTCAAACCCCCAGCCTGGAGTGGGTCAACATCCGGGGACCTCAGCTCTTTGTCCGGCAAGCATTTCATCCCACTATCAAATGGCACCCCTGCTTCCTTACCCATTTGAATGGGGTCAAACGGCACTGCAACATCGCAGGCAAGTGACTGATCTGTTGTTGACTCAGCTGCTTCTGCAGACAAACGAATGGACTGTAATTCCAACACAGCATCAACACCTTTGTTGTTGTTAAAATGATTGCCTTTTGAGTCGTTTGCAGCCATGTGTGACTCGGTGGATGGCATCACTGTCTTATTGCAGTTGCTCTTAATATGGGGCAGTTCATAACTCGTAATTTCATTCGAGTCTGTGGTTGACTGCAAATCGGTCTGGTCGTCCAACCTGTTGCTGGCGTTCTCTTTGCTGTTCAAAGGCGTTCCCTGTGTGCTCATGCCGTCTTCAGTCAATGGCTGCTGCTGCTTTTTATCTCTGACGTGCTCCACTGGAATGTTATCGCTGTTGCCCATTTTTACTGATTGTGACGTTTCCTCGTTAGATTTCCTTTGACTGGTGTTTTGCATAGACTGAAGTGGAGGCTTGCCTGATGCCGTGGGGGAAACAGATAGACTTAGCTCTCCTGTCATTTCAATGGCAGTTTGTTCTGCTGGTGAAGGTACAGGGATGGGGGCAGCTTTAGTATTGTCCTCGGGAATTACCTCTACGTTCCTAACAGACACCGGGTCACAGCCCACAGGTTTCCCTTTCTCAGGTAAATTACTTGAATCGATTAACTGTTTTGTTCTACTTTGTGATGCGACAGTACCAGCTTGTTCTTTTTCAGTGACAGACGTGACTGGTTTCTCTTTTGATGACAGGTTGAAGGTGTTGTCATTGGGTCCAGCTTTTTTTTCTTCATAGACCGCAGTCTTCTTGCCAGAACTTACCTGGATGGGGTCAGTGAAACAGCTGTGTTTGTCCCCCGTAGACGGAAGTTTATCAGGTTGAACTTTGCCCGTTTCTGTTTGCAGTGGTGAAACAGTAATGTCTTTTGCACTATCTGCTTGTACAGCACTGTTGGGACTGGCCGGCTCTTTACTCCGTTTCTTTTTAGAACGCGGCGTAGTCCGGTTCAACGTTTTGTCCTGCGGATTAGTGTCATTAACTAGTGCATCAGCGACACCACGCCCCAGTTTGTCTGACCCATCAGTGTTGGGCGTTGTAGGCACAGTATGTGCTTTTTTAGGCTGAGCTAGATGTGTATGTCTGGAGTCCACGGTACCTGAAACTCTAGCCAGCTCCATGGCGCCATCTGGTGTGTCGCATTTCTTATCATGTTTGTTTCTTATCTCATCTATTGCACATGCTGGTTGTGTTTTCTTAGTGGCATCCAGTTTTTCCAGCTCGTCTGGTTGTGATGTCTTTGGTACGTTGGAGGAAATTCCTCTTGTTGTAGATGTTTTCAGTGCGGCCTTGCATGCCTCAATGTTTTGCGCACGCTCCTTGACACTTTGCACCTTGTGCCCCATGGGAGAGGTGGACCTGCCGTCGCCCAGGCGGTCTAGCGACTTGGAGCGGGCGGTGTCGTTGAGGTCTGACGTCAGCCGTTTGACACTGTAGGGGGATCGGTCGATACTTTGTGGAATTTGAGAGCCCTTCTTCACAGCTGTCACACCGGAAGTCTCGAAAAGACTTATCCGATCTGCAATTCCACCTGAAATGACAGGCTTGGCTTCATTCTTTTTTTCCACCTTGGAATTTCTGGAGGCAAAGAGAAACAAAAGATTTAGCCAGTGTTTTTTTTTTTCCAAGTTGATAAGCGGTGATTATGACACACCTTCACATGCTCATTAGAGCTGGGATATCGCAAAAGTCTATTAATCATCGATGATCAATCATCGATGATTGTTTGTTTTTTGTTTGTGTTGAAAACAAAACAAATGTAATGTCAATTATGTCTATTTGTATATTATTTATTAAAACATGAATAAATAATATAGCTTTAGCTATGAACATAAATAATGAATAAATAAAGAATGAAAATATGAGTATACAATACATTTTTCTCTCATTTCAACACAATTCAGTCTTTGTAGTGGACCTATATTTTCTCATCAATTAGTCCATTATAACAATCAAGCTGATTACAAGATGAACACTTATACATGCATATATGCATGTAAAAAGATATATAAAACAATACATATTTAGGCATATTTGATTGAATTTATTGTTATTATTTAGGTATTATTTGAAAACTTTGCCTGTTCATTACTAAACATTTTAATGATTATCAAGCAGATCTGCATTAAACAAATATGTTGCTACCACCAAAATTGCCAAAATTATTGTTGGCAAAACTTTAGCAAGTTAATTCCTTAAATTAATAAGTTGCCGCACATACCCAATACACACACAAAAAACACACACAACAAACACACATTATATATTATATTTAGATAGATCTGAGAGGCTGAATTACATACTATTAATCCAAGCCCAGTAAACTTTGTTAAACTGAATGAAAGAAGTTTAATAGTAATGACCATTATTTTATATTATTATATTATTTATTATAGATGCAACTTACCCAATGGAAACGTCTGTTTTAGGATCATCCAGGAGTGCATCTTGTGATTTAGATAAACCCAAACGACAGTTCTGTACAAGATTCCCACTTTCCAGCAGTTGTGAGTCTGGGTTGACTTGGAACCTCTTCGGTATCTTCACCTCGGTCTTGGACACCTTGATACTCCTGCGCTTGGATTCAGGCGTCTCTGTCTTCCTCTCCAGCTTATACTCCATGTCCCCATCAACATCCACCCCCACGGTGCAGGCAGTGGAGCCGCCGCCCAGAGCGCTCGTTGAATGTGTCCCGGAAGGCGAGTTTCTCTGAATGGCTCCAGGTGATGAGTTATTTTTCCCTCCCTCGGTGATGCCTGTAGTGGAGGAGGAGCTTCCTTCAGCTGTTGGCTGACCCAGGTGATTCTCCACCCCCAGGGCCGGAGTATTGGTCAATGATACACTTGAGGGTGGTAAATCCGTGGGAGCTTGAACTTTGTTGTTGCTGTCTGCTTTCTCTCCACGAGCAGCAGCCTTATTCCGTGACCTGCGCTGATCTCTTGCATTCTTCCGACCCATCCTGTCTGATTCGAGCAGAACCGACTCTGTATCGGAACTCACCTTTTGGCCCTCTGACCCCTGCTCTGATTTTATATTCCCTGATGGCGTCAGACAGATGTTGTCTCCATCGAGATCATCCAGTGATGTTGCCTTGCCAAAGACATGAACGTTTTTACCCAGCCTGGTGCGCACCACAGTCTGACCAGAGCGTGCAGCACCAACGGCATTTATCCCTCTGGTCTCCTCCTCCTCCAAAAACACTTGGAGTTCCCTGCCTGTCCGGACCTGCACTCCTCTTTGACTCTCTCCCGCCTCCGCTCTGCTGCGGAGATGATGCCTCAGGTGACTGGCCTCGCTATTGGAGGAGGCTCGATCCCCCGTCACAAGCCGACTGCCGCGGCTCCCTTCTCGGTCACCGCCCTCCTGCTTGCTTTTTCCCACCTCTTCCGACGAGCCACGAGCATCCAGTAACTCCGCCTCTCTGACTCCCTGCTCTGCTCCTCTGCTTGGCTGCCAGGCACCGCCTTTGTGGGCAGACTCTGCGGCGGCGTCCCCCTTCAGCTGGGAGGAGGGAACATCCCTGGAGAGACAAGGGGAGCGATCCGGGCGGGGGGTTGGAGCGGCGGCGGCAGGGCTGCCCTGCTGCCAGCTCGCTGCAGCCTCTCTCACAGACTGTGTCTGGGCTGGAACTGGCTGCTTGCCACCACTTGTGGCGACATGATCTTGTTGAACAGGCTTGGGGCTCTGAGCTTTCCACGGAGACAACCAACTGCCGATACGCCCAAGTACCCCAGTGGGGGACTCCTCTTCTGGACTAGAAGCCTACAAAAAATATGCACAGTAGAGAAGTCTTTAGGTTAGATAATAGTTGGTATAGTTGATATTGGTTAGTTAGTAAACATGCATTGGTTAGTTTTAATTTTTGCACACTTGATGAGTGCAGCACTATGCATCACGATATCTGCCAAGTTAAAGAAGCATGGATTTGCGTAAAATATTAATATTAATTTTTAAAAATATATACCAAAAAAAATTAAAATATACACATTTGCGACACAGAGAGTCCATTCCATGAAGCCGTGCAGCCACCAAAACACCACCACGTGCAGTAAATATATGAAGGCACCACATGATCGACAGCAACCAAACTTTGACGGGTCTTACCGTATTGAAAACCATATCATTCAGACTCTTCACGTAGTTCGTGAACATGGTTTTGGTTAAAAGGCAGAAAAACAAAAAACATAAAGACCACGGAACAGTCACGTAGATATTGTTATAGGCTAAGGAAAGAAGCGTTTTGATGAAAAATGGCATTTGTACGGCATTCGGTGTCGATGATTTATTTGGGGAGGGGGGGGGGTAAGAAAAATATTTAAAAAGCAGTAAAGTTTCCAATATCAGGAACACGGGAGTATCAGCAAAGGTTATGTCCAACTCACCCGGAATTTAAAAAAACGGAATAAAAAGCGGATTTATCACGCGGTTCCAGGACTTTCCTAAAAGTCAGACCGTTATAGAGCGAGGCGACACAGCGCTCCGCTGCTTCATGAGCGCTCCCGGCGCGCGCGGCTTGCGGCTCGGTCTGCTAGAACCCTGAGCAGTGCGCGTGCTAAGAATGTGGAGACAGGTTCGTTTCGGTGCTTCGAGTCATTTGAAGCAGTTTGTCATTTTTTCCCCCTCTGTGCAGGGGCGGTGCTAGCTTGAAGGACGCCCATTTCCCACCCATCCCGTTATGATATACAACATTTTAGAAGTGGTCTTAAAATGATATCAAATACAAAACATTACTCAATGCAATGCGCGGTCTCCGGCTACACAGTGTCCCTAGGGTTAAGAAAGGTCATTCAAAGAAAGCAAATGAAAACCAGAATCAAAATACCCACAAAACAATAATTGAAAAGGGGTTGCGTGCCAAACACTTTGTGCTGGTACTCATATGAATAACTCGAAAATTGCACTCCTGTCAATTAGAATGATTGTTGGAACGGTCGTGAACAGCACATCATTGACCCACGCGAGCACGGACAGAGAGCTGAACTCGGGAGCGCGCGCTCCAGCGCAACTTTTCCGACGAAACAAAAAAAAGCGTTGGAACTTGGAAGGAAACTACTAGCTCTTTCTGGGCAGAAGGCAGGAGGGCTTGGTGGTGACCAACAGTTCTGTACACTCACTTGTTGGTGACGGACTTTGGAGTGTTAGCAGTGATGGTGCGTTACACGTGCAGACTACACGTTCAGTTTACTTACGTTATAATCTCGTAATGTTACTGGATAAGCAACAACAAAAATATAATCTGTGTGGGCTAGGAAAATTGCCTGAAGTTGAAACGAATCGTTCGCGGGCGCCACGCCCCCATGTTAACTGTAGACAGTTATCTCAATTTTCGTTTTGTTAAGTTTAGAATTTGCAGGCCACGGCGCATTTGCATCTCACTGCGGGCCGTGCATTACTACCCCAAACAAAATATGCATCGCTGCAAACTTCTGAAAGAGAGATTGGGGGACACTTGGGAGTGGTTTCGGGGTGGACGTTCAGTCTAGAAATCCCCGCTAGTAACGAATCCAACATTTTACCTGGCGGCGTTTTGCCCAGCCCGGAGCCCCGTGCCTGGGCTGCTGGGCTGAACTCGTCGATCGTGTCTCCATCGGCGCTCGACGCATTGTTATTCAAATAGTCGCGCAAAAATGTCAAGATTCCGGACAGTGCTCACTTCACTCCCATCCCACCATGACCTAATACAATACATTAGCCTATGGCCGTCCCACTATGACGTCCTGTGACCTCACATGGCCAAAAAAGTAAAAAAAAAAAAAAAAGACCAAAAGTATACGGTTTTCCTGTTGCATACTCGTTAGTTAGTTAATTTATTGTTCACAAATGGAAATATGTCTTTTGTATCATCACTGACAGAAACAAAACATGAGCTGAAAAAATAACAGACCAACAGCAAATTTGCAGATTTTAGCAGATTTTTAGATGTGTTCACATTCCACCGTGCAATATACAAATGTCCAAATCTGTAAATGGTGCGCTATAATGTCTAATTCATTTATTCTGTAAGCTGCATTGTATTCTCTCTGTGAGTAGTCTGCACCAAATGAGTTGCTTTTCCATTTCATTATACTTCAGCAGGGTGACAAACTAAATCTTATCTAATGTAGACACACACTATTTTAATGTTTTTTTTTCCTTAACCACTTTCTTGTAAATTCAACTTAGATGTTCTTCCTGTGTCTTCCCTATGATGTTTCAAGTTCAATTCTTTGCATCTTATTTCGACCAGCTGCTATAGATAAACTGATTTTTTTAAGGTTAAAGTAGTAGCCCCTATTAATAGGTCTACTTCATCTAGTTATCACTAAGTGAACTCAATAACAACAAACTGACAAATATGGTTGTCTTGACACTTTGATATATTCTTTGATATATTGATGTATGGACTTTGATAGAATTCTTAAGTTTAGATATAATTGCAAATAATATTTCAAGGCATCAATGCAAAGTCTTGCAAACACCACTGAAATTCACACTGAAATATGTTCTTCCCAGATGTTAGATGAATCTTTACAGATGTAGCGGATGTGGAACGGTCATGTATATACACAGTGATTGAACCGACAGTACCAATTGTACAGCCAATTACTATAGGCAATCGTCTGCAGAGGTGCCACCTTGTGTATGAAATTGTCAAAAATATGTTATTTTGCATGTAAATAAGACTATAAAATCTCCCAACAATCTGCAATAGCCATACTTTGGGGCTAAAATAAATAATAATAATAATAATAATAATAATAATAATACATAATCAATTTATTATGTTGAAACTGCAATTCATTTTACCAACGAGTAAGTTGATGTTGTGAGGTTCGCTGACTAGCCCTGCCCCAAATTGTGGTCATTAGTTGACATTGTTTGGAGCAGTTCGATCCCCATGTGAGCTGCTTTCTAACCCATTGAATTGCGGTGTGTGTGAATTTTCATCTAGCAGCACCCCCTGGTGTAATTTAACACCCATTATACATACCTCTCTTGCCTACGTGCGTGCACTCACTCTGCGTGCAGCAGTATTCTGTTAGCATAACTTAGCCCTATGGAACCAAACAAAGCAAACCAATTTGAGTCTGTGGGGCTCAAAACAGAGTAAGGGCATAAACACAGGCAAGATAGGTAAGCATTGGCTCGACTCGGATCATGAAAAAAATATATTTCAGCATGCCTTTTCGGTGAAGTGTGTATCATGCTCCTCGACTTTCCCCAAAAGAAATAAAGATATGACGTCAGTAAAAGGCAGTCCTCTGTGCACTCACCATGTTATGACAGCTAGTGTTGGGCAATCCTCCTCAGCCAGCGCCCTGAGCTCCTCAGGTGTATTAACCTGTCTCTCTCCGTACAGCACACACTCACTGAATATTCAACGACTATAGGTAGAAATGAACTCAACCCAAGCCATGACAAGTAAGCTGCGCCACTGGCGGAGTGCCGCTAATCGGAGGTTCTGTGACGGAATACTCAGGTATATCTGTGGTCGGCAGAGCGTCACGGAGCTGAGTGACGAGTGACTTGGGGGAAAGTGAGGGTTGGAATCTGCCCTGGCTGGCTCCACACCCCCCCTCAGGCAGATAGCCTGACTCATTATGGTTGTAGAGCAGTGTGCCAAAGCCCAGCTCACATAAGCAAGGTCTTTCTGCACAGGAACACTTTGTTGTACACAAATAGGGATACTTGTAACCTGATTACTATATGTAATCAGGTTACAGTTGGGCCATGGCTATCGAATATTTTAGTAGTCGAGTATTCTGCCGAAATGTCCATTGATTAATCGAATATTCGGATAAAACATTTTTTCCCCAAGATAACCAGCAATTATGCAGATCCAAGAGAAGAAAATAAACATTTCTTTGAGTTTCAACATTTTCTACCCTAAGAATGTTGTACTGCTGTATCCACCAAATATTCGGTAACAAATACATCTATACATTTTATAATACATGTTTATATATATATATATATA
>OMKY01117730.1:11199-26239 GCA_900302395.1 Bregmaceros cantori | reverse complement strand
AAGAAATGGGAAAGAGCGGGTTTGTAAAAATGGCAAAAATATACAGTGGGGAAAAAGTATTTAGTCAGTTACCAATTGTGCAGGTTTCCCACTTTAAAAAGATGAGACATTGAAACATCAAACAATGAGAAACTAAATCGTTGTTGCCGGCATCGCAGTCTCGAACGGCCATTGATTTCTTGTGCCTGGAGGTTAGGTCTTCTTCAGGCAGCTTCTTCTGTGGCTGCTGAGTCCAATCCAGCAGAGGCAGACACGGCCACAGATGTTACAGGTGTGGGCCGGAGTTGTTGAGGGCGTGGTGGCTCGCTGCTTCCTCAGCGCCCTTTTCGTTTCACGGTGTTGAGACAGGGTGGTTTCGTGGGTCTGCAGCCCGTTTCGGAGAGTCTCTTGCTATTGGTGACGATCCTGGGCGACGTCTTCCCAGGTGGCTGGGTTGATGTTGAAGGATTTGAGGTCTTGTTTGCAGATATCCTTGTTGTGGAGCAGTGGGCGGGCAGAAACAAAATAAGAGGAAAAGAAAGAAAAGAACAAGCATGAGTGTTTTAGAGACCCATAGAAAATTAAGTTTGAGACCGAGGGGCGAGGAAGTGGAACAGGCAGACAAGAAGGAAGAGTCCCAGGACGATGAGGAGGAAGCGGAACAGGAATCGACGGGCCCCACTCCGACACTTTTGGGTATTGATTGAAATATGCGTCGGCCCGTGCAAATTCCTTGGTGTGTCAACAGTCCTGACCGACGCAGGGATAAGACAGGACTTAATTGTCTTAATTGTCAGGGTGGGATAATTTCCTTATCCCACCCTGGCTCTACCTGGGAAGCTTGTGGCTTTTGCAGGGTGCACGATTGGGGAATTTTTAAATAACTCAAATATGGTGAAGACCAAAGAGCTGTAGAAGATCACCAGAAACAGAGAAACTGCGCTTAAATGGGGCCAAAGTAGGATGAAAACAATGGAAGTGGACGGTGAAAAAGGTAGACTTGGGAAGTTGTCTATACACACTCGTTCGGATACCTGGCAATACCTCATTTATTGATTGAAGTGACACATGTCTGTGTCATAAAATATGCGTCATTAATCTGGCTAACTTGTTGTCCTGTCTCTCTGTTCCAACGAGAGATGCTGACTGCTGTGAGTCCAAACAGACACTGAATAATCAACATCGACTGCAGTGAAACGCAAATTTAAAATGGCTCGATTAAGTCTGTATCTACATATATATGCACAAACATTGACTAATCACCAGTGCATGTTCGGAAGGTTGTGCTTTCTACATGACTAATGAAATTAATTTCCTCATAAACAAGATAGATAAATAGATAGATGTTATCTGGCAGCTGCACTATTAAAAACCATGTTTCGACACACCAAAATGTAACAAAAGTAGTAATTGCCATGGGAACAATCTCTGTGCTATCATCCCCTGCATGAATATTTGTGCATTTATATTAGATTGTTATTTCTATTTGTGTACGTTGCTGAGTAAAGTCTAGTTGAAGGCTTGATGTGCTGTTCAGAGATCCTTGGTATTGGAGTTTTATATTATGGGTTTTCTAAAGAGAACACCAATGATGCTGACCAGGGGTGATGTTCCAAAATCCCAATGCTCTGAAAATGTTATGGATCATTTTGGGGTTATGGTAGGGTTTAGGTAGGGGTTAGGATAGGGGTTAGGTTAGAGTAAGGGTAGGGTAGGAGTTAGGATTAAGTTTAGCGTTAACCCCTACTACTATGACTCAACGACCCATAACTTTAGGGATTTCGGAAATTTGAAAATGTGTGGGCCCAGGAAAAAAAAAAAAGTTACATACATACCACACCAGTTGATTAACAACAACATTAATTGAATTAAATTAGTTGATACTTGTATGTCTATGATACACTATTTTTTTAAAATGAGATATTTAAACCTCATTTAAATGGAATGTATAATCCTAACACTCGATAGTCTCAACCAGGCCAAAGCAAGCATTTGCAATGTTGTAATTCTGCTGTGCCTTTAAAGTTTGAAAATAGGCAATTTATTGGCAGTGCATATTATTATTATTTCACATTTTTGGATTATTTTTGTATTTTGGAATCCTGGTGGATTTCACATTACTATTGTAAAGAAGCATGACATTGGGGGGCTGGCCCCGTTTGTGCAGTGGGTTAAGTCATAGTCTTGTTGCTGTGGCTTAGATCACAGCACACGGAGCAGCATGAGATTGCTTCCCATCACGGTCTTCTGCTGCACGTACGCTTGCCCCCACTCTCTCACGCTCGCGACATGAGAAAGACTTGAATGCATGACATTGAATCTGGATCTATGGTGGAGGAAATATTTGTTCTTTGAGATTATTTGTGCTATATTGAAATACAAACTTTCCCCTGGCAGATGAATAATGTATCTATTCATCTAATCTGCCTACGACCCTGGATGGGTGCTACCTACACAAAGGTCTTGCCTAGTCGATTGTCATGTTGCATGTGCTACACGCAGGGAGCGGACGAAATCCCTCTGTTTGCATTAAACAGCCTGCCTTGTGAATTGCATCAGCTGTTCCTATAAGGCCGCTAACATCCGCTGCTCACTCTCCATGCAGCACACGCGTGCTGAGGCTTTGTAGACTTGTCTTTTATTCATTTGTGTATCTATTTAAAAACAATTTCTTCCTTTACTGGTTTTGGTAACATATGTTTGTTGGTTTGTGAACCAGATTATTCAAAAGGTTTCTAATGTATTTTCATGAAGGTTGATTTACAGAACAAATGCATCGTCCACGCAATGCACGCGACTAGAACGATCATTTGGTCTGGATTAAGCAGACTCGAAAAAAGTGTCAAAAAAAGTGTCAATCAAATGAATCAAATCACAGTGCAGTAAGGTCAAGGAGAGTGGAGGTTCTGCGCGACCGCCACCATCCTGACCATCACCTCTGTCAAAAACTGCCCTCCGGCAGGAGGTACAGGTCCCTGAACTCTGAAGTCTAATATCTGTTTTATTGTTATTTTATGTATTTTTATTATCAACTATTATCACATCACCTAGGCCCTAGTGTCACTTTTCTGTATGCACTTTAGAAGAGTATTTGTATTTTATTACTTGAAGTGTTGGTCTCCAAACATAATTTTGTTGTCTTCTTTGACAATGACATCTCTCTTGACTGTTGACTCTTGAGTAGGCATAGAGGCCCACGTCTCGATTCAAACAAGGCCAGCGTTAACCAGGCGCTTATTGGAACGCCCGAATTTGGGCAACGATGTAATTTGTCCGCTTGGTTGGTCCAGACCCATCGGACCGTCTTATCTCCTATATGTTTCATTTCAGCGCTTGTACTTTTTACTTTGACTAGTGTAGATATCTGGAGATGAGTACATTGGAGAAGAACATCTGGATTCATATCTTTTCTACCACACAGCAGTACTGAAAGCGCTTTACAGTGACCTCTCAATCCTTCGCTTACTCACTAGCAAATGCACGGCGCTCGCTACGACCCATTGGGAGCAATTCAGTGTCTTGCCCAAGGATTCTTTGGCAAGGAGACAATACGTCAAATTCATTTTTTTTTTTCAAATTCAAGTTATTTTTTCGGCGCAAGCGTTATTTTCCTAATTTTATTTATTTTATTTAACGTGCACTATATCACTGTGAGGAGAAGCGATCTCTGTTGGCGCTGCATGTGTTGTGAACCAAACCACAGACACAAGACTATGTATGGGGCTGGATGCAGTGGTCTAACCGACTGCACCACAAAGCCAGCCTCCAAATTCTTTTTAAATGACAGGAATAAAGGTTTATAAAGACCTCAACAGTTTCGATCGTTGATTCTGCTATCTTCTTCAAGAGTAGCATCCTGTTGGCATGGTGACACCGCAGCTGTATCTGGTCTGATCGGTTTTCCCTTCAGTCTGCACCGCTTCCTCCTTTGCGGGGGCCGTTGCAAGATAGAGTCCCAACTACCTACGCGATCGGGTGTATACCCCTTCATCTCTGTTGATGGTTTCCTTGCCACACTCTCTGATTCAAACCACTCTACTCAGTAAACCCCTCGTTATACCCTAAGGAGACGGATGAAATGTGCCTCTCCGTTCCATGCGGTGCTGAGTCACGACAGTTAGAGCTTGTGACTCCGTACTGCCCCCCACGCGTTTCTAGTTATATTGCTCCGTCTCGCCCGTAGCTCAACGGATTGCTAAGTGATTCACCTACAGACAAATTGATGCATGAAACTTTCTGATTCAAACTACTCCGCTCAGTAAGAGCTACTGAGATGGAGTGACCCAGCTTGACTTCCTGGGTAAGTTGCACTCGCTGATTGCCCGACACCTTACAAGTATATTCCAGAGGAAATGCTGCCTGCTGGTAATGGGTTACTCCAGCAACACGATGAAATGTGGCAGGCAGCATGATTCAGGCCACCAAATAAGAGACAATTTATCTGTTTTCCGCTACTGCGCGCTGTTTACATTTAATATCAATATCAAAAAAGCTGTGTGTTGGACTGTGGCCAGATCTATTAACTCCTTTTCACAATATGATCTTCGCTCTCCTTCCCTTGTGTGTTTGGTGTGTGTGTGAATGGTACTAAAAAGCTGTGTCCGGCGCCTCCACGCCAAATGAAACAGCCGTAGGTTTCTCCACGCTCCTCTTCAGACATCTCATCCTCCCCAGTCTTTGACGTGTCTGACATTTTTTTTAAATGTATTCTGGATGCGTCCACAGGATGGAATAGGCGCTGCCTAGCGCAGTCATTCGCGTTGCGAATCCTGCAGCGTCGATATGCGATGACGTACCCAATGCAAACTTTCCAACGTGTGTCACTTTGGAACGTTTCGGAGCATTTCCTCCTTCATATTTTTCCTAACTGCTACCCTAACCCCAACCCCAACAAAAAAAGCACAATTTGCAGGTTAAAAAAGACATGAAGTGGTGCCCAGTAGCTCAGTTGGTTAGGCAGAGCGCTGGAAAGCACGCATATGCCTTAATGGCGCAGTGAGTCGGTGGTTCGAATCTCACCACCGACGTATTTCCCGCATGTGTAAAAAAAAGGACGTGTAGTCCTCGCCACTGGATTCAAACTCGATGCTGGAGACGAGCGTCTTACTGCTACGCCATACAAGCTATTGCAGTCTACTGTAGCAGACAGCCTTAAGTTGCTGCCCGGGCCGGACTCCGGCATGTTTTGGTTCACGCGAGAGCAAAAGTTGCGTCGGCTACATCATTACATAGCGACGTTGCAGGATTTGTGGCGCGGGCGAATGCATGAGTCGCGTCAATACATCCGGGACGCCATTGAGGTTGACTGCACCAGACCAAATAACTCCTCCCCCACCACCTCCCTCCCTCCCCTCTTGTTTGGGTGTTTAATCAGATTATTAAGAAGAAAAAACACAGGGGACCACTCGCATGTTAATGCATAACAGCATTGCTTCCGCACTAGTGGCTTGTGGTTCTGGGTGCTGTTCTCGTTTTTCTTGTCCCACCAATAAAAATAATTTTACCTAAAAACAACAACAAAATACAAAAGCAAGTGTGTTTGTGCGTGTGTGTGTGTGTGTGTGTGTGTGTGAGAGAGAGAGCGAGAGAGAGAGAGAATGGCACTGCAGTGGGAGGTATGAGCACTCTGTTGATCGGATGTGTTTGCATTCGACATACACGGGGACAGTTTTAAGAAAACAAAGGCTTGATTTACTGAAGACGAGCTTGGAGCACGGAGCGCTGGAGAGGTGATATTGTAGCTCACAACCTCAAAATCTTCTTTCTCACAGCCCAGTTGGAAGGTGGAGTGGAGGCAACCTGCGTGAGTCGTGTTTTCATCATGCCCCAAACCAACATTGTCTTTAACAATATTGACCCTGGTTCCCCAGTGCTTCTCTCAACAACTGGTGAGCTGCAAAATGATTCAGCAGCTAAACTAAAAAACAAACAAACATTATTTTAAATTGTTTGCACGTGAGCACTAAAAATTCTGCGGTTCTATCTACTGATGTGGGCGAAGGCCAACCAAGAGCCTGTCTGCTAAATAGCACCCGGAATAATCTTGTTGACCTCGTTGTCTGCGGTGTGCAGACGGACACCTGCTATTATTATTGTATGTATAGTATATGTACTACGTGCCGAGTGATATGATTTGCCAGCAACAAAAAGGGGTTTGGGATGTTCGAAGCTGTTCGAAGTAGTGGAACAGGGGAAGTGAGCGAGAGAGCCTAGCTGATGCTAGTACCCTGGAGTTGCAGAGAGGTGTCACACTCTGTAACTGCCTGTGCCGATTGTTGAAGTGCCCCGAAGTATCTTGAATAAACCCTGGTGAACACATCCACACTGTGACTGCTAAGGCTACTTGTTGATGATTTGGAAAATGATCCAATGGGTATTCAGCAAACCGTGACTCATTGGGATTAGTATCTTACGGGTTTAGCAACGACACTACCCTGCCACTGATGGTTCTGAAATGTATTGTAGTGAATGGTGCCTGCCAGCTGTGAGGTATTGTGGGTAACACCATTACGCACATGTGCGACACACTCACTCGATTCCAGGCGCCGTCCCCCCGCAATCCCACATACTCTTTTCTGCTCCTTCAATGGGGCCTCATTCCATTACAGTCCCCATTCTTAATCAGGGGTCCAAGGACTCCTAGGGGCTTATGGGACACCCCAGGGGGTCCAAGGAGGAATTACAGTTTTAAACCTGGGGTCCGGAAAATGTCTGAATGTGCATTAATGTCCATAACATGAATTTACCACGATGTAGCCTTCCAGCACCTAGGTGCAGTATGTTTTATTAATTAGTATTCCAAATGTTACAGTTTATCTCTGGCCCCAGCTATAACAACATTGCACGCAACAGAAACAGAAACAACATCAAGTTGTATTTACTTGACTTGAGCTTTGATATACTTGGACTTGACTCGACCACTACTTGGCCTGGCTTGGACTTGAGACCAGGAATCTGAGCCGGTTCAAAGGAATGAAAACGAGGAACAGAAACGGAACATTATGAAATCCACAAAACCGGTTAAACTGTTGTTTTTTCCGTCTCTATATATTTGAACATATACTATGTCTGGGAAACTATTTCCGGTTGTGCATCCATCCAACTTTCACTGTCAGTTATCAAGCCCCATGCATCTGGGGCTCCATCTTGTGAACAGATGAGGAAGCGAATGTAATGATGTTAATAAAGTTGCACTGAAGTTTGAAAGTCCACCAATATATATTTTGTATAAACTATATCTAATCTCAACATTGCACATTATAAGGAACTTTAAGAATGAGCGAAATCTTTGCGTTCCGAATCGGTTCAGGACCAATATTTTGGTGGCGGAACGGTTCTGAGAACGAAAACGTTAAACATAGGCCTGCCTGAACTGTTCGGAACAAAACTTTTTAAAAATAATTTCGTTTTCAAGCCCTGCTTGAGACCTTGAGACTTTGACTGGACTTGGTTACAACTCTGTTGTTTACTTTGCCTGAAGGAATGTGACTTGAGGCCTATCCCCCGCAATGGGCTGTCGACCCAATGTTTGGAAGGCAACAGTTGCATCAGCACTCACACTAATATACTACGTCCACAACACTAGTCTTGTGAGCTACAGTGTCTACAGTGTGGATGAAATGAACATTCACAGCCATTTGAATCACTGCTCGTTTGGCAAAAAATTATGTAGTCGCATGAGGTTGTGTCTGATTCGATAAAGCATTAATTCCACTCAGATTAATGGAAATGCTGTGTGCCAACTTATCCTTGCCACCGGAATACTTGGCTATTGATTTGTCGATCTACACCCATTCTAAGACACTTCTCTCTTGCGCAGACACACACACATACACACACACCTCATAACTCTTTGGCGAAAACAATATCCTTTTATATTTTGTCTTTCTTCATGGGCCTGACCACATCCTGCTTTTGTTGTGCAACTCCTTTCTGTTTAAATGTATACTTTAACGTCCTGCATTTTTGTTGTGCAAAGGTAAGTCCTAAATAATGTATTGTTGTGTTTTTATTCACAAGACGGGAACGAAATGATATTTTATCAGATACATTAGCCCCGCCACAACAATAACCTTCTGAATTTCAAAACACAATGTTATCTGGCAACTAAACGAAACCTTGGAACAAAAAAGTAGCAGACAGAACTTTCGATACTGTGTTTGTGATGTAAGGACAGAGCACGTCGCCACAGTGAATCCAGTTGTGACCCGTCACGGCACCTTTGACCTTTGCACTCCCAATAGGGCTTGGGCATGGTGACGTCATGGCTTGGGGGCGGCAGACATTTTGGGAGTTGCATGTACAGTATACGAAATGGTATACCTTACCACGTCACGTCCATTGTATTGATGTAAATGGTGAAGATATCAATCGCCAGTAGATGGCAGTCTACTTGCATGGATCAATAATAGTAAGACTTTTAAACTGGCAATATGATGCAAATATAGCTCTCTGCCTGTTTGTCTGACTGCGATGCGACTGCCAAAATGTCTGCCACCCCAAAGCCGTGACATCACCATGCACAAGCGCTATTGAATGGACAAACCAACATATCTTGCACAAATAAAATCAAATGTCAAATGTGGCATTTGAACGTGTGTTTTAAAAACAAAAGATGGAGATATTGAGGACAGCATGGTGCAAAATGCTGCCGGAAACAGCAGGCCCTTAATAAGATAGAAAACACGTTTTTCATTGTTCCTCTCAAGTTTCTTGTTTTTTGTTATTTTAAATAAGATTGTCTTTAAAAAAAATACTTTTTTCCTCTCTCGTCCATGTACATTTTTCAAATTCATAAATCATCAGGTGACACCAAAGTGGTAAGTAGTATATGGCAGAGATGCGGCCCAATTATTTCAACTCTTCCTTAGTTGTAGGGATACACACAAGACAGAATAACGATCAGAAAACTCTCTGCGAAGGACGGTCGAGTTCACATCTCACAGCAGAGCTCACAGGGCTGTGGCAACAAATGGAAGCAGCTGGAATGATATTGTGATTCCTCTTAGCAGTCCGTCTAACACATATGCCTCTGTAATTAGCTCCAGTGCGTTTTGTTCTCCAAGACCCCCTAATGTTGTTAGCATGCTGCGGGCAGCCAACATCCACTCCAGCTGCCCTGCAGCTAATTGAGCTAGGTTAAAGTAGAAGAAAATCTCAGCCAAGTCCTCCTCTTGGTGACGCACACCCACTCAGTGCCACCTAGGTTGCTACACTTCTCTTTCTCCTTAGTTGTCCAGCAACGGGCAGCAGTGCTGCAGCAGTTAAACTTGTAAAAAGTCATCCAAATACTCATTGTCATCACCATCATTGTTTGACCGCAGTGGAGCCAGTGGTTTGTAATATCTCTCTCCAGAAGTTATGGTCCAGCATCGCTGTTTTCGAGTTATGGTCATTTAAGGTTGTGTCCACATATGCTAGTTAGCTGGTGCGTCGAAATATCGAGTTTGGTTTCCATAAGATAAGTGAGGAAATGAATTTGCCCATCTGCGCCACCGGCGGCACGATCGTCCGCGGGGCCTCCAGCGTCGTCAGCTGCTCCGCATCACCAATCAGTCCGCCCCTTCTTAAGGCCGCGTCCGACCCCGCAGAGTCGCGGCCCCCAAGTCTCAGACAAGGTGAGTTGCCTGTCTGAGCACGTCACAACTACACCAGTAGACAAAGGTTTTTGAATATGCGCTCCATATTCCTGCCATTCAATACGTTGATGAAAGTTCGCTGAGTATCCTGTTCTGCTTTTGCTGCTGTGCTGACTTGCTCCTGTTCTACCCTGGCTGCAGAGCGACCCTCAGGAGCCTCCACCCGTTCCCGGATCTGCCTCGGTGGACTTGGACGATGAGATGAGTACTGCTTCTGATTCGGAGCCTATGGACACCTGACTGTATACTGCTGTACACCTCTAAATGGTTCTACTGTGTTTTGAACTGACATAAAAGAAACTTCACTCTTTAAAGACTAACTAAATAAAGGGCTTTGCTAACCCTCTTCTGTGCCTCCTCATTGATGAAACTTAACTAGACCCGTGACACCTTCAGCGTGATGGACACTGCAGACACTAAACGGCCGACACGTACGAGCCGAGGCTACGGCTAGGCTGTCTCTACTGGACGAATGTCAACACAGTGTCTATATTATGTGTCGTTCACAAACTGATCATTCACTCAACTCTGTGAATGAAACAAAGACCATTCACATTCAAATGACATTAATAAATAATGTGCCAATTCCTTAAGGAAATGAAATACAGTGTTAATAATATAGTATAATAATGTAATAATTGGGAGAGATAGAGAGAATGGATCAAGTGACTTGAATCATTTAATTTCGGTAGAATCTCATGCATTTTCCATAAACCGAGTATTTTATTTTTTTAAACCATCAACTGAGTCTCATGGCGTAGAAAATTATTATAGGCTGCCTATGAAATAAATTTATATATTGAGTGGATTGAAATTATAAAAAGCATTAACGATTTAAGAATTACTTAATTATTTTAACATTTTATTGTTTAGGTGATATTGGGGTAGTAGTAACTGAAGAGTTCAGATGCAAAACCCCCTAACTCCATATTTGTGAAAACTGAGTTAGTTATATTGTGTGAATCTTGTCTAAATCTAGAATATATAAATGAAATGTTTGTGCGAAAAAATGGAGAGGAATGATTTTTTTTATTGACGATGTCACGATTAATCAAAAATACGTATGAAGTCAAATCGTGATGGCCAAAAATCACGATTGACGAACAAATCGAAAATCGCCACACCCCTAGTTGTGATGTTTGGGAAACAATCCATTGCGTATTCGACAAAACTTAATGGCACAACCAGATATGGCTAATATCTTAAATCAATTCAAAACTCATCGTAATCTGCAGGGGAGCTGTGGTAAATAGCACATCTGTTTGTAAATATGTAGATGGTTGAAATACATGTGGAATTGATTTTTTTTTCAACAGAAGCAACTGAAGCAGGGATAAAAGTACTATTCCTACAATACTTTTTCAATGTTTTTTCACCTCCTGCAGACCCAGGTAGGGTCGTAATACCAACCAACATAGTCCTTCGACTAAATGCAACGCAAAATAAACAAGATGAAATTCTATCATGAATGTACTCGTGAAAAAACAATGGGGTGATATAGTTGTTCCCGATGCCAGTCTCCATTCCCAGTGTCATGGCCCTAATACAATAAAGACAACACCTAAGCTTGGGTGAAAACCCAACATGTTATAATTTAGCGGAAGAATAGAATTTTCCATGCTTGTACTAAATGGACATTTTTGCAATGAGAGATTGCAAAACAGTAAAAAGTTTGCAATATTAATATTGCAACTTTTAATTTAATTTAAAGAGAAAAAACATAATTTAAATGCATCGATGAATTGATTCATTGTCAGTCATTTGCAGCCCTACTAATAATACAACTTATAATTGAAAAATACAGCAACGTTGTGTTAACAATAGAATTAAACTTAAACAGGAAAAAACACTATGTTAACTAATGCTGTCTGTCGTGTGTATCGATCGTCCAGAACAGCAAGCAGGCAGAACACAAACCAGGTCAAGCTAAGGACAGGAACTTTACGCAGAGAACAAGAAGAAGCACTAATTAGTAATTAAGAGTCCCCGCAAACTCACAAGAGGAAGATCAGGTCAATACCGGTCTGGACTGAGGAGGCGTAGAAGTTTGGACGCTTGAGTTTAATACGGTCGAGACTGCACTTTGCATGGTATCCGAATTCCTGCTATTCCGATAAGGAAACTTTTTTTTTTTCAAGGACCTATAAACAGAGATGGCGAGGAACAGAGTACAAATTATTGCTATTGCACTTGAGTACATTTTGTCATGTAACTAGTACTTTTAGAAGTATTTATTTCATTGATGACTTCACTTGTACTCAATACATTCTCGAAACAATTGTGTCGGAACCATTTTAGTCAAGAAACACAAGAGAAGATTAAGAAGCAACTCTATTGAAATTAGAATGATCTTGGCGGCCATGGAAAAACACGAATGCATTTCTGAAGCCTATAAGTAACATTGCTCTGCATGAAAAGTGCTATATAAATAAAGTTTGATTTGATGTCGGCAAGCAAACCCCGTCTCTGTAGTGACGTCACTTGTGTCTCCCACAGCTGTGCCCGAGCCGCATTAGTCTCCCAAACGGCCGATGCTTTTTTTTAACCTTTTTTGATCAGCATTGAAACATGGTGAACGCACTTAAGGTTGTCTGCCCCCCATCTTTGCATCAGCGTGTATAGCGCAGCGGTAACATACTTCACTTTAACGACAACGCCCCGAGTTCGATTCCCGCCGCGAACATGTCTTTTTTTTTAACCTTGGAGTAGGTTTAGGCGCAGGTTTGCAATCTCTGAGTGCTTCTTTTTTTCTATGCTTAAACAAATCTGCATGCACATGCCGACTCAGAGGATTCTATTGGGTGTGCATGTCAGGCAGGCACAGATTGGAATCATCGGCAGCATGGAGAAATGTCGTCACATGACATTTCCACAGACAGTCATGGGCTATATTGATGAGTCATGCGGCCGGAATGTGAGTGACAAGAATTTTGATGTCTGCCATCTGCACGCACCCATGCTTGCAAGCAAACAGGACACATTTTGTTCAGTGATTCAAAGACAGTGTATTGTTTCTGATTACACTAGACTCATCATCATATTTCACCGTCTCCACTTGTAGCACAATGTGCACCAATATGGATCATTCTTCTGCAGAGGCACCGATCCAGTGTTGTTCTGATTAGGGTCGCTTGGTCGAGTCCTGACCATGCATAGATGTTGTTGCACCGTCGATTGGGTTGTCTTACTCTGCTTCTTTTACCTTCTTCTATTCATGCAAGGCAATTTGGAAGTAATTTATTTAGCTACAGAGATGCTACTATTATTGGTTTTGAGTGATGTCAAGTGTAATGTCAGATAAAGTATCCACGTAGAGGAAATGACCAGTCCTGACACGGGAATATGTCTAGAGGGTTCATTTATTAAGCTATACTGGACATTAGCCGGGTATCGGCTAGCTCAGCTAATCTATGAGCTAAGCAGGAAAACATGGCCGAACAACCACGTCAGAAAGTATCACTGATTTATAGTCGATGGGAGAGGACATCCAATGATGTCACAAATTGTAGCCAATCGGGACAATGGAGGCGTGACCCAACAAGTCACATATCCATAACACAAGTCTGTTGAGTCATTTTATTTCTTTGTGATCTGTGAGTTTGTGATCTGTCGTCCATCACATGATGGGGTTGTGGAACGTTTCCATTGTGTTGCTCAGTTGTGTTGTCCAATTTACACATTCAAGGACATGTACAAGTTGGCCTTGATGTGTAGCAGAATTAGTTTTGCCAACAGACTAAAAATAAACTAATATAGGGAATTGTTCCCTTTGCAGACATCATGTAGCTCCCAGACTGTGGAACGCCCTACCCCTGCCTATATGCCAGGCACCGACACTTACGGTCTTTAGAGGCCTTTTAAAAACACACCTCGTGGGGTCCGCGTTGGCCGAGTGGTTATGGACACCGCACCTAACACGACCCCATTCATGTTAGTGGTGCTGTATCTACCGCAGCGTCCGCAGTCCATAGCAAAAGAGCTTTGAGTGTGTTTGACACAGAACACCCAAGGAGGAATAGTCGGCTGATTAAAATAAGATGCACTTGCCATCTTCAAGAAGAAGATATAATAGTGCATGAGAATTGATTCTATTTCTGGACGAGAAGTCGTGTGTGTTGTCCTACTGCTTCACTCTTACGAAGTAAGTAACTGATGCTAAGCACATTGTGATGTCAGCTGATCTGTTCTCTCACTTTTCTATTATTACCTGGTTTCTCCCCTCGATAACTGATAAAGTTGAACATGGATCTAGATGAAATTTTCCAGCGTTGTTGGAAATGACGAAAGAAAGAAGTGATTCAATTTTGGTGCCTTTCTGTAGCCTATACATTGCCCTGCATGAAAAGTGCTGTATAAATAAAGTTTGATTTGATATTAAGGGGTGAGCGATCCCCGTTCTCCGTAGTGGCGACACACGTAGCCGTGTTCTCCCGCATGGCCGTTGCCATTTTTGACCGGTCCGGCTCCAAACGCGTTCGGGATGTTTCAGAATTAAAACATGGCGGAAGGGGTTAGGTTTAGGGGTTAGGTGCAGGTTTGCAATCTCTGAGTGCTTCTAGTTTTATATATATATATATATATATATATATATATATATATATTTGCTGTAAGCACTAGTTTCCATTTCATTGATTGGGAGCATCTTGAGCGTCTTTTTAAAAACATTGAGAGTCTCCATGGCCCTGAGGGCCTCCGGTAGACTATCCCACAGTAGCAGGCCATAGTAGACGGATGCGGATCAGCAACTTTGTTAGAGTAACTGTCAATAACGTTCTAAAAAGAAGAAAAAGGTAACCTTTAACGCTGCCTTGACACATTTTCAAGCTTGCCATGTGTGAGGTCCCAAACTGAATGTGTATCCACTGGACGGGAGAAACACCAATCTGGATTCTGCAGAGGATAATGTGATCATTGTCTGGTCGATGGTTCCCCGGCAGCCTGCCTCGACCTGTATTCACATAGGTTCTCCTGATAATAACTGATCCGATATTGTCTTGCTTTTAATGTCCTCTCATTATTCACATATAGATTGGATGTCGCAGAGCTGGGCGAAACAAAACAAATGGCTAAAGAGATTTACACAAGGTGAGGAGTAGAAATACAATGCTGGCCCGTGGGGTGAGTGCCACAGTGGATGGTGTTCTACAGTTAAACTTACTATGTTGTGGTGGTCCAACACTGCAGTACCAGGGCTAGTAAGGTTTTTATAAACCATCTATAGACAGGTTTACGTACACTAGTGGGAGTCATTTTGTCCCGCCTTTCTGCAGGTCACTTCCGGTGCCTTATTGTTGCCTATGTCAATTCTGGTACTGGACCGAGGTCCGAGCACACAAAACACACAAAACGCAGACCGGTTCAAAATCCGACCATTAGATCGGAAGAGCGTCGTGTAGGGAAAGAGTGTAGATCTCGGTGGTCGC
>OMKY01117730.1:0-11179 GCA_900302395.1 Bregmaceros cantori | reverse complement strand
CGTGGGGTGAGCGCCACAGTGGATGGTGTTCTACAGTTAAACTTACTATGTTGTGGTGGTCCAACACTGCAGTACCAGGGCTAGTAAGGTTTTTATAAACCATCTATAGACAGGTTTACGTACACTAGTGGGAGTCATTTTGTCCCGCCTTTCTGCAGGTCACTTCCGGTGCCTTATTGTTGCCTATGCCAAGTCTGGTACTGGAACGAGGTCCGAGCACACAAAACGCCAGTTGAAAATCTGACCACTAGGTGTCGGTCTGTGACAAGTTACACATCACCCCACTGTCTTCGTTCATAATTTTGTATACATATTGATGAAATACAGTCAAGATCCGACTTAAAGACGCGGTGAGTCGGTGGTTCGAATCTCGCCACCGACATGTTTCCTGCATGTTTTCCCCCCATCTTCACCTGTTTCCGCTAATACTAATAACGCTTGAAAAAAAAACAGCCTGAATGGGCTGGAAAAAAAACATTAAAAAACTAAAAATCTGACTTAAAGTTACTCGCCGAGTGGTCACATGTTCTTCTGGACCAATAGGCTGGCTGCTTCTACTAGTATTTCCAAAAGGAGTGAGAAAATGGAACGAGTTGTACTGATTATTAAATCATGCATTTGAGGGGTCACCGCACGAGAGCATTTGAGTGTTGAATAGCACACCGCAAGTTACCACCATCCGTTTTAAATAACCCTGTAGGTGTGTGTTCCCACCGAATAGAGATGTTGAAAAATAGCCAATGTGATGTGACGTTCAGAGAATACCCGCCGAACTCGTCTATAACTCAAAATGTGCTGCAACATTTGTTATTTAATTGGTTGTAATGCATTCCAACCTATGTTATTCTCTGCCTAACTTCTATATTTCTTTTATATTGACGTTCAATGATTGCTGTTTCAAGCATAGTTTTAAATTACATTTTCAAACTCATTGAATGTCAAGGTCTGTCCAAACTTTTGGTCTGTTCTGTGTATTATCTGTTGCCTTATTTACATGAAAAATTCTACATTGAGTTGAAACTTTCCAGAACCATGCCATGTGTCTCCCCCCCGACTCTTCATCCCAGTTTCCGATTTAACCCTATCACTATCTCTCTCAATAAAGGACGAGAAACGATGAGGAAATGCCCAAAAAATAACCTGAAATAAAAACCTGAAATGAAACTACATGGCAGGTGTGGCCGAGACCTTTTGACGCCATGTCAGTATTATGTCTCTCTGCATTAAATACAAATAATTAGAAACTAGGGCTCTACGATTTTGGTAAAACATAAAATTCTGATTTGTGTCTTGGAAACCTCAATTTTCGATTTGTTTCCGATTTCTTGAAAAAAAAAAAAAAAAAGAAGGACAAAATGTATCGAAACTAGAAGTTTCATATTTCAAACATTGCAAATGGTGTCCATTTTTGTAATTAAGTAAAGACACTTCACCCTTTGGCCTATGATTAATATAATTATCAATTTATATACATCTTATTCACCCATATAACTTGAAACCAGACCAGCAAAATCATTCTTATCAATGTGAAAAAGGAAATCCAATTTGATGATTTCACTTTTTCAAAAATCCTCCGAAAAAAATGCATTCGATTTCGAATTCAAATCAATTTTTTGCACAGCCCTAATAGCAATACAATTCCATTATTCCGTTAACTGTCAGAATTCCCACAACAAATTGCCACACAGGGCAGAAAGCACCAACTTCCCCGGCACCAACTAGCCTGGCAAACCAGAACCAACGAATCGTTCACGCATCGCACGTGACGAGGCGGTCCAGTGGGTTTCGACCAACCAGGCAGACATTTCTTCTCAAAAAGCACGGCAATGAAAGTTTAAAGCCAGTCCCTTGGGTAGATAAAAGGTATGACCTTGAGTCAACAACATTGAAAGAGCTGAAAAAAACTGTCATATTTTACTGTTCTTTGTGTTGGCTTTCTCCCATGGCCAAGGATGAGAGAGAGAAAAATGAACAAAGAAAGAAAGGAATATACAAATATATCACAATATCACAAATTCTGTTCTGCACCTATTATCAAATCAGATGCACCTATACTACTCCCATTCTAAACAGCTATTTTTTGTTAGACTTTTAAACTTCAAACATGCGGCGCCCGGGCCAATTGCAGGGCAATATTTTGTGGGCCCCCTACCTTAATATGACGCTTAATGATAGTGCGTTAGTAGTTTTATATGGCAGCAGTCATTGTTATTGTACCCTACTTATTCTTTCTCTGTTCTGCTTCCGTTTGGAAAATCTAACTTAAAACCACGCAAGTAACTGTTTGGAAAAGGTAGTCTAGCTACTGAAAATGGCATTTGGTCTCTTGGACAACGGTAAGGGTGTGAATTGAGCGACATATATAGGAGATATCAGTCTATAACTAGCTGGTGGTTCTATCAGATGGGAGACGCAGGCTAAACTTGAGAATGTTCACAATGTTCTCGTACGGTGAAGTTCAGCTCACACATTTTGGTCTTTGGTCTTCACTTTTTGCTACCCGGCACAGCCTGGTCTGTCGACACAGCAAAACAAAAAAAAACTGACTGTAGATATAATCTGAACATGCACTTCCCATTCAGCCATGCACATAAAAAAAGTTCTTCTACTCTTCCTCATCTGCTGCAACTACTCACTTACTCATAATAATATCATGTTGATGAAATTCTTCATTTGTTCTACATCAAATTACAATCTTAACCCTTAGGCACTTTTAGGACTCCTTGAGTCAAAATGATGCAAAACGATCTACACAATGTTAGGGATGCACCCATACCGGTATCGGGTATCGGCCCCGATACTCACTTATGTACTCGTACTTGTCAAACAGTTGCCGATACCATGAACCAATACCATGAACGAATACCATGAACCGATACCATACCGATACCGATACTGTGAAATGAGGCGGTGCTGCCTATTCTGACCGACACAATGTCAAAATAATATATCAAATATGCGTAGGCCTACTTTTTTATCGGTATCGGTAGTACTCGGTATCGGCGAGTATTGTAATTATTGTACTCATACTCGGTTTTAAAAAAAAATGGTATCGGTGCATCCCTACACAATGTGGTCAAAAAATAAACATCTGTGTGATATCAAAGTTCAGTGAAAAACATATCTATACACCCATGAGCATGATCACTGCCAGAATGACAATAAAAAAAAAACACACAAGGACCCAATGAGTCCTCGGCATCTAAGGGTTAACTCTTTCAACAACGCAGACCTCTACAAAAGGAGTTGACAGAAATGAGCAAGACCATGATTGGTCGACTGAAAGTGTTATCCTTACATTCGCTGGCCCAGACTGGTGGGAGAGGTCCTTGAGGGTAACAGATGGGTAAATCTCGTGTGCCCACCCGGGAATGAGATTGGGGGTCCAAGCTAGTCAATGCCAAACTTGCGGAACTGTGCTTAATAAAGAGAGCCCCGTTGCTATTATACATCACCTCTGATCATTGGAGGAAGGGTTAGATGATCTGTGATGTTGGGGAAATGATCCACTGTGTATTTGGCAAACTGTCACACTTACAGGGCCAACCAGATAAGGCTAATATCTAACATTGGCAACCACAATATGCAAATTTGAATTATTACATACACATTACCTTTTCAGAAACCAGGCACCATCTACCATCCACCCAAAAGAAATGTGCTTTGTCCAAATTAATCTCAAAAACTGCGTACTTGACTAGGATTCAACGCTTGTTTCCTAGTCCTCAGGAAGACTCTCTACCACTAGGCCATTGGATGGCGACGTCTAGCACTACTTAAAAGCACAGTTTTGTATCGCTAACATTGTGTCGTTCTTTTTAAAGACAGAATTAAGGTTTTAAATACCTTGACCGTTTTGACCGTGGGGCGGCGACCATGAAGAAAGGTACGATTTAAGATAAGATACTTTATTTAGTCACGCATACATACATGTACGGTGAAATTCTTCCTCCGCATTCAACCCATCCCTGAGGAGCGGTGGGCAGCCATTTGGGGCGCCCGGGGGCCAACTCCAGATTGTGAGCCAGTGCCTCGGCCAGGGGCAGGTTAACTAGAACATTTTTTTTAGTGGTGGGGGAAACCCACGCAGACACGGGGAGAACATGTAAACTCCACACCGAAAGGACCTGTCCGGGTTGGGATCCGAACCCAGAACCTTCTAGCTGTGAGGCAGCAATGCTAACCACTGCGCCACCGTGCCGCCCCAGTATTTAAAATCTTAATTACGGCTTTAAAAAGAACAGTACAATTTCATACCCTCGTGTCAGACAGTATGAACATATGAAGTTTTGTATTGCACTCCAGAAATTCTGATGGAAGTTGTGTCTGTCAAGTGTTTTTATCGTCATACTCTATAAAAGAGGCTCTTGGTGGCTGAGGCACGATGGCTTTCTAGCCACTGCTGAGAGTGGCATAAGACACCCGCACACAGCGATCGCAAAGGAACAATGGGAAGCCAGAATACGAATTCACCAAATTCAATCACCTTTCGATCACAGTCCACAGAGCACATTGAGCTACTTTTATTGAATGACGCTGGCGTCCAGGCAGCTTTATAGGCGTTATTTATTGAAATATAAGCCCATTAGAATGGAGCACCGCTGTGGTAACACCACATTGCACATTACACGTGCATGCACAGACCGTGTAATGTAGACACGGCAGCATGATGCAATCCTTTTTGTGAGGTTTTAACATCATGCATGTATTCAAAGGAAACATTATATTGAATAAATAATAATGATAAATAATTTATAATAATAATTCTCCAGGATTTTGAGCCTCAGTGCTAAATATCTTGAAATGTTTCGGCTTCCACAAAAAAAAAAAAGAGGACAGCGCAGGTACTGTGGCACAGTCGGTAAAACACCCGCCGGACGCAGCACACGTATGGTGCCTGTGACTTATATCACGGGAAGGGGCAGCGCCGCAACTCGCAAGTTCTCCTCCTGTTGCCAAGATTTCTGCAATGTCTTGCCCAATCTCTCTCGTTTCAATTTCCAAACTAACCCTGTCAATAAAATTTAAAATGGCGCCTATGTCGGAATAAGATTACAAAAAAAAACTGACAGCCAATGACAGCAGATAACGAAAATGAGTCTAGCAGCGCCAAGTTAGCACGACGCTCCCTCCCCGGGCGTCTCCAAGCCAGAGAGACAGCTAAAAATACAAGAACATAGAGTCCTTGTATCAACGAGATGTCCACGGTCTGGCTCTGCTGTGTTAGCCACTGTGATATGCTGAGAGCAATATTTGCATAACATTGTCTGTTTAAAAGTCTTCTATTATTGATATATCTATGGTAATATGCTATCAATTGGCAGCAGATGGCAGCCTAACTATGTCCAATGTATTGGCCCTATAATGGACAGGGAGTAGTAAGGTATGCAACTTGACCGTACATATGCGTATACTCGGAGATAGGCAGTAACGCGTTACATTTACTCCGTTACAATTTTTTACTTTTAATGTTCATTTTTCACAAGTTACTTTCTACTTTTATTCGACTAAATTTGAGGTGAGAGGAAAAAAAAACGTTTTATTGAGATGTCAGCAATTCGCTATTTGTTACATTAACTTGGCCTTTAGCGACACCCGTTGAGAACGGTTGGCATATGTTGATGTCATCTCTCTCTCTCTCTCTCTCTCTCTCTCTCTCTCTCTCTCTCTCTCTCTCTCTCCTTCCAGGAGGATATGAACAGCGGGGGTATGATTTCAACAAGGGGCATTCAATTACATTTTGAAAAGAGAATTTGTCCTAATTTATTTTAATTTCTTTTTCTGAAAGTTACTCAGTACTTTCGCTACTTAAGTCACTTTTTTGTGGAGTACTTTTTTACTTTTACTTGAGTAACTATTTGGATGACAACTTTTCACCTTTACTATATACAAATTTAGTAATATTTTGCTGAGATAACGATTCTTTTAGTTAAGTAACTTTTATGGCTACTCTGCCCATATCTGCTTATACCTCACCGTACGGGATACCCCCAAAATGCAACAGCCTTTAACAGTCTATCACTGTGTACATGTTAGTTTGAAGGTGCAGCATTTCCCCACGTCAATCCATGCGGCAGACGGTGACTTGAATCCCGGATTCCACAATCTCCTTGCCAGAGTGTCCTTGGGCAAGACACTGAACACCAAATTGTTCCCAATGGGTCGTAGTGCGTGCCTTGCTGCCACCATTGGAGTGTGAATGTGTGAATGAGAGGTCACTGAAAAGCTCTATGCGCACCAATATTTGGTAGAAACACGCAATATAAATCCAGATCTTTTAATCATAGTCTAAAGGTGCAACTTTTTCCCCAAAAAATATTTGTATTAAAAATAATATAATTTTTTCCCCCTGACAAAGACAAAAAACAAAAAGAAAATACAAGACAAACACCCGTACATCTAGGATGCACCGATACTGGTATCGGATATCAGCCCCGATATTTGCTTATGTACTTGTACTCATACTGATACCAGCTCCGGAAAGACCGGGACTCGCGCCGTGCTGTTAGCCCGAGCGGAGCCTCGTCTCCCGGCTCCGTAAAGAGCAGTATTCGCGCCACGCCACACTGGGCGCACACACAAACACACACACACACAGAAACCATGGCGCAGCTGATCGCTGTGAGACATCAATATAATTCAAAATTCAAACTAATACTGACACACTTCTTATCCATCGGGTTAAATCGCTGCGGATGTTGAAACTTGAAAGGTGTTCAAATGATCCGCCTCACGGACGATGCGGAACGAGTAACAACGCGCCAAGTGCGTGCATGCTGGTGGTAGTCTCATTGTTGCGATACAGAAACCGCGCTTTCCCCGTGTCATTAAAGCGATGTTGTTTTGACATGTTTTTATGTCTTGTTTACATTTTCAGCCATGTTGAACGTTCATCTCCGCGAGTTTCCCTCTCTCTCTTTCACACACTCTCTCTGTCTAATCAAATATGGCTTTATTGGCATGGCAATGAGCATCATACATTACCTAAGCATACATATAGCAAACATATTATATACGGTACAAAGTCAATACATGGCAAAAACAATGTAATAATAATAACAATGTACACACTGTGTATAGTGTCTGTAATATACATATGTACAGCATATGTACTGCGCATAGTCTCTCTCTCTCTCTGCCATTAATGAAGTGCTGTTCGCTTACATAGGGAACATTTTTTTGGACCAATTTCTGAAAAGCTAAAAAAAATAAAAAGTAATTGGTATCGGCGAGTACTGTAGTGATTGTACTCACATTCGTATCGGTTTTCAAAAAAATCGTATCGGTGCATCCCTACCCCCCCATCCTATCCCCATAATTCACAGTACGTGAATTGCAACACTCCGGTTCTCTTCTCACAGCATACTTTAAAGCGCTAAGAAGCCAATATTTCTGTCCCTGTGTGAGTTGCAGCATATTTTCCTGACTGCGTAAGTGACCTAAGACCTTCCAGGTCTGTGCGAAAAGTGATGACATCAAACGCGGCTCAACAAAGCCGACTGCTGGACACTGTTCACTCAGACCTTGGCCTCACTGTGTCGAGGCAGCCTTCAGACCATTTGTAGTCAACCTTGGTTGGGAGGACTGTATTAGTGGACAAGCAGTACTATTGGCATTTTGGGAATGTGGATGTATAGCCAGTGCTTAACTCAATTTCTATGCACAAAACGGGCTTAAAACTGACAGGTGAGGTTGTTTATATGGATGTATGGAGAGTAGGTAGAACAAATGTTCAGGGTGTAAATGTATATGTGTCTGATGAAGCATAGTGCAGGGCCATTCAGGCCTACTTGGCCCCTCTCCGACACGTTTGGGTATTGATTCAGACATGCTTCGGCCTGTGGTGTACCAAAACAGCCCTGACGGACAGGACTGGACATTGTCTCAGTTTCCTGATCTCTCTCTGGCTCTAACCGGGAAGCTTGTTGCTTTTGCTGGGTGCACCAGTGGAAATCTTAAAATGAATCAATCTTTATGTATAAAGCACATTTAAAACTAGAAGCACGCAGAGATTGCGAACCTGCGCCGTAGGGGTAAAATAGTACTTTTAGTGCTAGCAGTATTTGTGGCAACCCATTATCGATGCAAGTGCTCGTAGAGTAGCACGATTGCAATTAATCCAGCGATATTTTGGTAAGTTGGTGATTAAGTATGATTGTCTTACAGGCTACAGAAACACACCACAATTGCACTAAAAATTCACTAGTATCTACGCATTGTCACCTAGTAAATAGTGGCATGCAGTCAATGCTTAGTTCTCTCTCACAGGCTATGTGCATTTAATCTTGTAAGACATAAGACAGGCATAGCTTACAAGCCACACCTGCTGAGCACGCTCTCTGTTGCGGATGGTGAACACATACACACGTGCCACCACACCCCATTGCCATGAGTCTGAAGGCAACATTAGCACGTGCTTAGCTTCAGCGTCCTTTACAGTATGTGAACACGCTATCGTCTGCAACGTGATGCAGCACGGGGGGAATTTAGCAGTGTGACGACCTGACCCTCCTCACCCCCCCCTCCTTCCCTTCAAGTCAAAGACGATGCTCTATTCCGAGTTGCTAACTGAACACAGCTCTATTTGGGATTTTTCTGGCAGGTACGAACGAGATGATATACATTTTTTTCCATCCAGCACATCAAAGCGTGTGTCTGTGTCTTTCTGCCCGCCAGGCGCTGTTAGTGAAGGGAAAATAAACCAGGAGAGCAGTGAAATAAGGGTGCACAATTAAGCACATTATTATCGGAATCGCGATTTTGCCCCAGTGATTATGAAAAGTGAAAATCGTAATGTTTATTTTCTTCATTTGTAATTTTTAGTTTATACCTTACATATGTGATTTTAAATTACATTCTGCTCTGAACAGTGTTTTTTCTTTTCAGGTTCAATAGCATTCCACCGCGACCGATTGGAGGCAATTTGGGGCTCAGTGTTTGCCGGAGGACATGCAAAACATGGAGATTGTCAGAGCCGTGATTTGAACCACAAACCTTTCGGTCTTCAACGCTCGGGTCATCGGAGCGGCCGCTTCCCCAACTGAGCAAGAACTTCCATATATATATACTGCCTTCTAGTTGCCAATTTCTGTACATGATTTTGTATAGGCTTTATCTACAATGAACAAAGATTGAGCAACGCAACTGTGTTGTTAAATAAATACCTATTATAGAGGTGAACGGCACGGTAAACCACAATATACATTTTTCTGGATATCGCCCAGCTCTAGGGAGGATCTATGCATGTTTGCGTGATGCTGTACTGACGAGTTTCGGGGCTACTTTCGGTCTCTGAACGTCACTTCTGGTGTCATTTACTTGCTGTGTATTTGACTATTCGGTGGGAGCACACACCTACAGGGTTATTTGTAAATTGTGGTGGTAACTTGCGGTGTGCTATTCCTCACCCATAGGTTATCGTGCGGATCTGTGACCCACAAACGCATGATTTAATAATCAGTTCAACCTTTTCCATTGTCTCATACCTTTTGGAAGTACTAGTAGAAGCAGCCAGCCTATTGGTCCAGAAGAATATGTGACCATTCGGTGAGTAACTTCAAGTAGGATTGTGACTGTATTTCGTCAATATTTATACAAAAAGGTTAACGAAGCAAGGAGAGTGATGTGTAACTGGTCACAGACTGACATCTAGTGGTCGGATTTTGAACTGGTGTGCGTTTTGTGTGTTTTTGTGTCCACGTACCGTGCCATATAGGCACCGGAAGTGACCTGCAGAAGCGCGGAACAGAGTTTTGCACGTGAACTCGTCTATAACATATTTCTGTTTCACTCTCGGGTGCCCAACCAGGCTAGTGCAGGAATGCTGTTCCAAAAATGGTGCCCGTTCCTTAATTTGATTGGATCGCTACCTCCGTGCAATTGGATTGCCTATAACCGAGAGTCGCACAAGTTTCCGATGCCACTGTGATATACTGGTCTGCTAATACATTGTAATGATCTTGTGATGCTGCAAAGTGGTGTAGTGAAGTGGTTAGCTCCCTTAGTGATGATAATAAATTGTTAGCCGCGGTGGGTGGAGGGTGCGACGGGGCAGATTCGGTTTGCTGCGCGCCGTCGACAACACCTCAAAGGCAAGGAACGGCATTAGCTCTTTAGGAAGTTGAGACAACAGCAGGGGCCTCGTAAGCACCCATTACTCACACGGTGTCTGGCGCTGGTAATTTAGCACCTCGTCGGCGATTAGACACTCACTACATCAAAAGTGACTTCCAGTGCGACTCTGAGGCGCCGCTTTTACTCCCTGCGTTAAGCGTCTTAATTTGAGTAGGAAGCAACATACTTAATTCAAAGTTTCTTGGAAAACGGCAGACAAATTGAACTGTTTGAGCTCATAATGGGTTTGGCAGACAACACCCTTGGTCACTTAGTGCGGATCACTACTTCTGCATGCATGTACAGTGTGGGCTTGCCAAATTGAGTCTCTCTCTCTCTCTCTCTCTCTCTGTCTGTCTCTCTCTTTATGTTTCACCTATGAAGCAGACGCCAAATTCCTCAAGAGGAATTTAAAAAAGAATAAATAAAATAAATACTCTATATAGAGCGAGCAAATGACCAGTGCAAGTGAACATTTGCACTGCATTTGAAAACAAATAATATATATTTTAATAGCCTATCTATCTAACTATCTTGTTATGGATATTTTAAAGGCAATATCCAGTAACCCAGTTCAGGGAGGAAGCACACTGGTTGAATGGGTCTCAAGAGGTTTATAGAAACCCAAAATATATGAGGATGGATAGATCAAACAGCCAGTGTCTGTCAGGATGTGTTGTGTATGTGTGTTCAAACCAAACGTGAATTGGGCTTCCAGAGCGAATAAATGACATGTAAAGCAAATGGTTAGGAGCGAAGCCCTGCAAATTGGCGTGTTGGCCGTCTGCAGCTATGACATCGCCTATACCGCGCCGTGCCTGCCGCGCCGCCGCAT
Source organism: Bregmaceros cantori (assembly GCA_900302395.1). Taxonomy (NCBI): domain Eukaryota; kingdom Metazoa; phylum Chordata; class Actinopteri; order Gadiformes; family Bregmacerotidae; genus Bregmaceros; species Bregmaceros cantori. The sequence goes on along the minus strand of OMKY01117730.1, from coordinate 231 downwards.
CAGGTCATGTGACTTGAGCCAAGCACAGCGAACAGCAGAGACGAGTGCTGCTGACTGGGCTGGGGACATTTCAAGCACCGTTTTTAATGATTTACTGCGAGAGATAATGACAGGATTAAATCGGAAACTGGGATGAAGAGTCGGGGGAGACATTGCAGAAAAGCGGAACCATGGTCTGGGGGACGCGCTCTCTGCCTGCTCGGCCACCGTGCGCCCCCAATGATAGAACAC
>OMKY01117728.1:0-13183 GCA_900302395.1 Bregmaceros cantori | reverse complement strand
TATAATTTCTCATTTTTTTCAGTTTATCAATAAAACGAACATAAAAAAAGTATCTTTTATTTGCATATCAAAAATGCCTGTCCGTCCATTCATTTGTTTATGTAAGATGTGTTTTTTTACAACAACGCACACTTTCAATTCAGTGTCCATCTGAACGAGTGTTTTAAAAAAAAAAATGTTTGTATTTGCTAACAGCAGGAAGAGGCGTGTTTGCAAATGGATCGCCATTATTGGTTAAGAGTATAATTACATGTTATTGTTTTGTTTTTTTCATCCATTTGCGGGCCGCACTTAGTGAGGACGAGGGACGTGTGTGGCCTGGAGGCCGCCAGTTGCCCAGCCCTACTACAGATACACCAGCACTTATAACAAAAGGCACTGAACCCAACACTCACTTGTGGTCGGCCATGTTGCGGGGTTGACGTAATTTCTTGTGTGCACCGTTTGAATCAGCAGGCGGTTGCTTCTCTTTTTTGCTGCGCAACAGAAAGAACAAACACCCGATAATGGTGTAAGAGATCTGGCGTTAATTGCTGTAAAGCCAATGCATTTGTTCTCTTTCCAGCGCTAAATTCATGCTCACATCAATAGGTGAAGAAGAATGCCTTAAATCAAGAGATCAGAGAGAAATATAATCAATCATTGAAAAAAAAATCAAGTCAAGTTCAGCTTTGTTAACATTACTTCTTGGGACTTTTCCTCTTCCACCACCGGGAGGCTGTTGTGGTACAGGGTCGAAACAGCCAGTGATCGGTGGACGCCACCTGATGATATCAATTCCTCCTGGCCAAGGCTACATTCACTCAGGGTGAATGAAAGAGTAGCATCCACGGATGTATGTGCAATCTTGGGACTCTTCTTGATGCATATGTGCACCATAAACAATGCTCATTCTGGGGTGCTCAGAGGACACGCCCTCTCTCACACACGGATAGAGAGCTCTTCCGCTCTTCACCCTGGAACAAGCGTTGAAACTTGCCAACGAGTGTGCAGCGTTGGTTCAAAGATGACTCGGTTGATTGAAGTTTTATCGGATGCGTGAAAAAACTAAATGTATTTAGGTATTTGCTTTTATTATATTACATCCTGAATCGGGATCGCCCTACAATGCCGTCGCAATAGACTGGTTGATCGCGATCGACTTAGTGACCCCGCCTGTCATAGAGTGTCAATGATGGAGTCCTCAGTATGAGTATTCTCTATATCGTGCTGGCTCTCTGGCGCAGTCGGTAATGAGTTAACACTGACATATCTGCTGGCCTGCTTTCCCCACCCGCTTTCCCCTTTCTAGCTGACTCTGTCAATAAAAGGGAAAATGGCGCTTGCCTCACATATTTAATTCAAACAGCCCCTTGCCCATCCCCCAATAAACACACACACTCACACACACAGAGTTCCTTAAGGCTTCACTGTCAGCAACAAATGAGTGTTGCCATGCACAAAATAAACAATTCACCGAAGGTCAAAATGTGAAGACATAAAACTTGGAATGGAATTCCAGCCTTAACTAGGGTGCTGGAAAATGTTCCCTCCACAATCAATTAACATACATTTAAAAACTCCAATAGGAAGTTAGGAACTCATGCACTTGATGTTTATTGCCAAAATGTGTCTCTCTACAATGTCAATATTTAGACAAATGTTTCATGATTAACCCTAATTTTTCTTTACATAGAATTTACAGATAATCTTCATTTTAGTTAGTGGTTAGTTAGCATACGTGCACAGAATATGTCGTGGATTATCACAAACATTTCTGTGAATGCATCTGCCTAATTGATTGCCACTCAGTGTGAAAATAATGAATATGTGTTTTTAACTACAGAGTTTGATTTTGATATGAGAATTCAGATGTGTTCAAGCATTCTCAAACATTTAGTCGTTGGGTCAAATAAACCATGTGAACCTGTTCACAGCATTGAAAAACTCTGGACCGACATTCAGCAATATTATTATATTAATATATTGCTGAATAAGTCATGGTTTCTATTTGTGGTTTATTCAGCAGAACTCATTTTCATATCAGTGGTTTACCTTGAGAAAATAAACTCAAGGAATGCACTTAGTTTTCAGATGATTGATAATGATCACACTGTAACAGTGTTCTGTCTCTGTGTGGGTGAAAGGACAGTTCTATAAAACTCCTCAAACTAAAGCATGACCGACTGTTGTTTTTTTCCACAGTGTCAATCACATTACATTGTGTAATGCCACTGTATGCAATATTTGTAAAAAATGCATGCATTTTTTTTTCAATTAATGTAAATCATATCCAATTTTGCAGCTCAATTACTAGGATTTTGTTATACAGATTTGAAAAAAAAAACACACACACACAATTTGGAATCATTAATTATCATTCTCGAACATCAAGAGAAAATCAAATGCATTGCATAGTCTATGAATTTTGCTCAGCTCCAAATAAAAATAATTGCTCACCTTTCGGCTGTTCCCATATTTATTTCTCCATCCTTATGTCAATTCTGTAGTGCTGTGTGCAGATTAAAAAAAACCCTCCCGAGCCAATCGCTGTACTCACATCCACACCGTGCCACTCTGGTCCGACTTCGTGAAAGCACCAAGCCTCTGCTCGTTGGTGTAGTGAAAACTCCCACAGCCCAACCTGCCTGCCACTAGCTGCCCCTCAATGCCAACGTCACTCGCACCTAGTGTTCTTTTGTCATCATATACTGTGTCAATTCACAACAGACAAAAGAAAAGAAAACAAATAAATGGGGGAGATAATTAATGAATAATGTCATTGACAAGATACGTGAGACTGGGGAAGCCATTGTCCATTGAGAGGGGGGGTTGAGGGGTGGAGGGTGGGGGGGTCCATGCTCGGCCAAACGCACAGTGCTCAGACACACACAGACAGTGCAGTGACATCGCTGAGTGCCACTCCGTGCGACGGGCATATGTCATCGCCGAGGACTTTAGCCAACAGAGCTATGGGTCCCGTATTCGTGTTTTACAGGGGTTTATTTTTTATTTATTTTTTTGTTAAAGTTATTTCCCGGGCGTAAGTGCCGTTTTTCATTCTTTATTGAGAGAGATAGTGACAGGATTTAATCAGAAACTGGGATGAAGAGTCGGATACATTGCAGAAAAGCGGGAGAGGGTATGCGATCCTGTGGCACTCCTCGGCCTGTGGGGCGCGCTCTCTAACCACTCTGCCACCGCACACACCCTTTCTTTTTTTAAGTTAGTGCCATTTTTCCATTTCTATTGAGAGGATTAGTCAGAAACGGGGTTAAATAGATCAGGGGTTAGACATCGTAGGAAAGCCGGTAAGGAGAGTAGAACACACGTCACTGCAGACACTGTGATCTAAACCACAGCACCATTACTATGAATGGGGGCCGCCTTTAGGAGCAGTTTCTTTAACCACCTCGCCAACGACGACCCCTCCATAGGTTTCATTTTTAATCACAACTTTGTACCTTGGCCCACCCCATTTTTACGCTATGAAGTCAGTGGCCCCACTAGCGAGCAATGCAACAAATGGACCTAATCATCGATTAGTTTATTTAACCAATCAAACAATCAATCATGATTGTAGCTTTAGAACCATTTATGGTAGCCTAATGACAGAATATACATACCAAAATAAAAACCACAATATATGCTCTATCTTAAGAAATACATTTTAGCATGTTCAATTCTTTAGTTACAGGGTGTTAAATAGAAATGTACATTTCTTGGAACAGAATATGGACTTTGATTTGGTGAGTGCCGGAGGACAAAAAAACTTTCCAAAAATTTCCACCAGCAGACAAAGCAGCAAAGTAAATTCATTTTGTATTAAATATAGTTATGAAATTTAGTTGAGAACAGAAGCCACTAGGCAGCAACGAATGACCAAACTTAAGTTACACCAAAATTCATGTTCAAACCTGCATTTTCTCTTACCAGTCGACCTTCACACATTCATAACAGGAGGCATTTAATCCTGCCGTCTGAAATGCACTTCCTGTGTCTGTATAGCTGCTTGTGTAAAGTCATCGTGGACCACCAAAGTGGCTGCATTTTTCCCACGAAACGCACACTGTTTCATAATCGGACCACTAGAGGTCGCTCTATGCCCAAAGACACAATGCTTTGCAAAATATTGATGGCTGCTTCCACTAGTCATTCCAACAGAAATTAGTGAATGGAACGGGCTGGGCAGATTATTGAATCATGCGTTTCTGGGACATAGATCCACGCTACAACAATTGGGTGTGGAATAGCACAGCACAAGTTAGCACCATCCTTTTTAAATAACCTGGTGGGTGTGTGCTCCTACCCAATAAACATGTTGAAAAGTAGTCGAAATCAATACATGTCACCGAAAGTGACGGTCAGACTAGAACTTTAACCGGAACTACCCGCCAAACTCGTCTATTCAGTCCACTAGTTGCCTTCACATAGGGCTTGGGCTCTGATTGGCCCAAACTCTTTTGATTCGATCTTCGTCCCCCATCAACATTTCCTGTGTCAGTGCACGCAGCACCTCGGTCTGTTAAGGTAGTGCACTAGAAAGCACATATACGCGGAGAGTCGTGAGTTCACTTCTTCTCACCGACAGCTTTGCCTCATGCCTACTCGCCTTTCCAGCTAATCCTGAATAAATTGGCAGAATGGACTGAAAAAACACATTGAAAAAAAAAAGAAAAATAATCTTTGTCGCGCACTTAGCTCAGTTGCAGAGGCAAAGCGCTGCAATTCATGGTGAGTCGTAGGGTTGCTTACCTCCACTGACTGCTTTCTTCTCTCCCTTTCTGCTACCACTGCAATAAAAACTTGAAAGATGGCAACAAACTGATATAGTAAAATAAACTATAAATTAGACAAAAAAAAATTCTGTGACGGTTCGTTGCAGTTAATGCGGTGAGCCTCAATCACATGCAAAATGTGACTTCGTCTGGACAAATGCGGTGGAAACTTATATGTTTCACAGATAAGATTTGGTGCCGCTCTCTCCAGTTAGCAAAACAAATATGCTCAGACTGACTCCAACTGGCTTTTTACTGGGCTAGTAAAGTAACAGCAGTATTTAATCCAAAAAAAGATTGAAATGGCAAAAAAAACTGAACTTCTCCTTTAAATCTCTGCATCCGAGAGAGCGGACTTGTAATTGTGTCCAACGTATTGTGCTGAGGCACAATGTTGTGCTTCTAACATGGAGGCGGTGGGTCGGGGGGTGTTCCATTCACTGAGAAACTACAAAAACAAAACAAGGGAATCTTTTCACTTGGCCCTCGCAATTTACAGGCTTCTGTCTCGACAGCCTCAACAACTCCTTTTCTTGTGATCGAAGCAAAGAAGCCGTAAAATAAAATGTGCCTCTTAAAGTACCTCAAGTACATAGTTGTGGGCCTTGTAACAAGAGACGGAGAGTTACGCCCACACATATTTTACCAGCTTTATCAACATTTGTATTGAACAGAATACTATTGTTATTTACTGTTTTCTTTGCAATTACAAAAAGCATTTATATCATTGTAGTCAGACTGGCGTCACTCAAACCAATAATGGTGATAATTAAAATCAAATCTCTAGAAAAATGTAAAAGTCATATAAAGCACTCCCACATTGGCCAGACAAAAATCTGCCTTGAAGCATTAGTAAAAATAAAATGGCACGGCAACAATTACGAATGGTCAGGCCTCAAACCTAGCCTAGCGAGCCAGAATCAACGCATCGTCCACGCATCGCACACCGATGTTGCATTGGGTCTGGGCTTGTAGTCATTGAAATACATTGGTGGAGGAATCCAATGTTGTTTAAAAAGTCTGGTCGCTAAATGTAACAGTGGTATTTCATGACTTTGAACACACCTCTAACATTTACATTTAACAAATTAATGACAACTTTATTTTAACATGTTTTATATTTCAATTTCTTCAATTATTATGATAAACAAAAATATATTATTGATTGATTAATTAATTAATTACTTTATTCAAAGGACAGCATAGAATACCAATTCATGAACATCAACAACATAGATTTAGCAGGAGAATTAATGTACATCCCGAGTTCTTAATGGGTCTTGGTACAATTACTTGTCTTTATCAGGGCTGGGGTATTTTCCTTAATTGATTCAATTCACATTCGGGTCACGATCCAAATAACAATTTCATTCAAGAGTCGATTCCATTATTGCTTTTTTGTTGTTTTGAAATAAATACTGTCCAATAGACAAAACAGCCACATGTGTAATTGTAATTGCATCTGTGTATGTGTAAGACAGCCACACGGACAAGAGTCAAGAGTCTTAAAGTATTTTTTTTAGACGTTTAAAATTCAAGTCAACACTACAGCTCTTATGACAGACCCATGGCAGGGTTTACATTTAAAATAATTTAATTCATAAAATTGATTAACTTTTCTTTTTGAATCAATTCATTACATTTTGAACATAAATCAATTTTATATTGATTTTTTTCAGCCCTAGTCATTCCCTTTAAAGAGCATGACTGCTCTAAAAATGCAAAGGCAACATCAAAGATAAAATGATGACGAAATCCTGAAATGAAATAAAATGTTCAAGCTTGCCTTTGGCCACTTCTGTAGTTGTTAGATAAGAACAGCGCCCTACCCACGAAAGAACCACACCTCATGGGCACAGATCTCAAGTGCTGTGACACCATTGTTTCACAATTTATCCCTGCCTACTTCCAACTAAATGTGAACATAGACAAAACAAACGTGGCTCTGATATGCCAGCATGCTCTTCCTGCCCCCCACAGCTGGCGGCCATACATGCTACACACAGTCCAATGCTTTTCACTCGCACTTGACCTCTTTTCAACGACAAATCTATTCATAGCTATAGCGAGACATGCCTCGCTGGGTGCGTTTCACTACAATCACCGTAGGAGAGCGATCGGGGTTCAGATAATATATCTGATATACCTCAAGAGCTCCTTATCATCCTATGGCTTGGTCTGATGCTGATGCCCAATGTTAAGGCAGCATTGACAACAAAACTGAAGAACACTATTGAAACCTTTCAACCCCACATCATCCGATGGATTACAAATGACAAACTCAGAGATTTAAAAGACTTAAAGAATTCGGCAGACTGGCGTCACTTAAACCAATAATGGCGATAATCAAAAGCAGATCTCTAGAAAATTCTATCTATATAAAGTCATATAAAGCACTCCCACATTGGCCAGACAAACATCTGCCTTGAAGCGTTAGTAAAAGTAAAATGGCACGGCAACAATAACGAATGGTCAGGCCTCAACCCACCTACCCTGTACAAAACTAGCCTGGCGAGCCATGCAGTGCAAGCGTCTAGCTATGTGCGATGCGTGGACGATGCGTTGGTTCTGGCGAACAAGGCTAGTACGAAACAACACTGGATCGATGCTTCAAGAAAAGGATGGCGCATGTGGGTGCACATTCTGCTACAAGCATATAGACTGGGGCTGCAACTAATGATTATTTCAATAGATGAATTGCTGATTATTGAAACGATTAATTGACTAATTGCTTGGATACTATTCACAGTGACACAGAAATTAATCTTGTCAGTCAATTTTGGTTCACAACAGCCAACAAATGTAAAACAATTCAGTTACTTACTCGGGCACAAAGTAATTACAATTCATTTATACACTGATATTTTGATGGTTTTTCTTCATATTCATGTTTTTTATCAACAATGTTGAGTAATTATTAATCATATTTGGAAATTATTAGGGAATATAAAATTTGTGTAGACCAATAGGTGGTGGGGTCAGCAAAAAACTGCTGACAATAACAATGAGTCAATTCCTTGGCGATTATCAATTATTGTATTAGTTGTCGATTAATTTCATAATCAATGACTAATCGATTAATCGACTAATCTTTAGAATTATAGAACGTGAAATATGATCGTTTGTTAATGCACAGTGATGTATTCATTCAGGCTGATAGACCAAGGCATATACTCAAATACTACACTAGAATACACTTTGGAGCATCTTTCCGTTTCAGTGGATGTGTTTATGCCTCTGCTGCAAAGGCTGCAATGCACAATGACTTACGCTGGGTTTCCATCAAGAAATGCGCCACGTATACGCCCAACGCCCCTACGCCACGCCAAAAAACAAAGGTGGATTTTTTATTTTTAACGCCGCGCTGCACAGCGCGAGGGGGCGGGGTGCCTTTTATTCCATGGTTCCATGGACCCAACATGCGCTTCTAGTATTCCCTTCACTTCATGGAGAAAAATAATATGCAAAAATAATGATAAATAGATTTTTACAGGACCAGCCACGGGCACACGTGTGTGTGTGTGTGTGTGTGTGTGCGTCTGTGTGCGTGCGTCCGCGCCGGTCGCAATATTGTCGCGGCTGCTGAAAAGATAGCCTCTCGACACTTGTTGTGGCTGCAGCTAGCAATTGAATTTGTGTGTGTGTGTGCGCGCGTGTGCATGTGCTCCTGTTTCAACCGTGCTGATCGCACGTGAAACAAACATTATCCCGCTGTCCGCTGTCTGTCATTAATATCTTAATGGATATTAAATGCGGAGGAAGAATGTTACTGTCCACGTATATGTATATGCGTCTAAATGAAGTACTTTACCTATATATCTTAACAAATAAAGGATAGCACGTCACCTTGCACAGCGGTTTCAAAAACGGGACAGCACCACACACAAACATAAGCACATGCGCGCGTGCACACACACACACACACGCACACACACACACACACAAAACCGGCTAGAGAAAGGGAAAGTGACGTATCTGTCGGTCCTCTGGTCAAGGCAACTATCGTGCCAACTGTGTCCCGTAGTACGCCGCGCACTGTGCTCAGAGCCCCGCGTGCAAGCTCGTGGAAACAACGCGAATACGCAGCACGCCAGGTACAATCGCGTGGCGTAGGGGCGTTGGGCGTATACGTGGCGCATTTTTTTTATGGAAACCCGGCGTTAGACATTCATTAGTCATTGAAATATGCAGATACCACCCATCCCGTGAACCATGTTTTTTTCACTGTCCTTCCTTCGGGCAGGCGGTATAGAGCCCTGCAGACTTTCCCCGTGCAGTAATACTGCTTAATTCTGGGTACACAGTGCAGCACCGGTCACGGCAACATGTGACACATGTGACTCTTACACACCGGGCGATGACACCGAAGTGCCCCTTATAGTACCAATTACTTTGTTTCAATATTGCATTGCAATAAAATAATTGCTATTATGCGTTTTTCACCAGAAAGTATACTGTCCCCAACTTAAATTCCATGTGTGTGCCCTTCTATGTTTGTGAAAATGGCAAATGAAGCTGATTCTGATCTATATTGCAAGTAGACGTTTAACTTAGATGCTCTGCTAGCCCTTCTCACACTTGCTGGTCGCATACAGAAGCATCTGGCTTGTGTCTGGATCACTGCCTCGGGCCGGCAGGCAGGCCAATCATGTCCTGGCTCTGCACTCGCTCAATACCTCCTCCTGCTCCCTCCCGCACAACTGTCTACCGTCACACTAGCCAGCACCGTGGAAGGTGGATTAAGGCTGCGGGAGCCACAGGGTTCCTCCCAAGTACGTTTTCCAATTGAGCTCATAGGGCAAGAGGACCAATGCCCTGACCTCACACACCCTTATTGAAGATGGCTCTAATGGCCAGTGCACACCAAGGCAACTGCCTGCAACTGCAGTTGCATTAAGGCCGATTTATGCTTCTGACACAGAGCCTCTGCAACGGTCATATCTGTTTCTGTGCGCGACCACGCCCCCCGCACAGAGGCTCTGCAACTGTTGTCGCATACCTCAAAAAAATGACTACGCGTCAGACGGTTGCAGACCTCAAGAGGAAGTGCGCATAGAAAAAGCAGCTGTGATTGGTCCTTGGCATTCCTTTCTGGCTGTCTGTGGTGTTGTTTCGGTGCCGCGGCACGCCATTTTTTAAAACCAAGGAGCACCTACACTACATTGAACAACTTCGTCGAAAGCTTAATTTTTTTTCTGGAATATAAACACTTCAGCCAGCGCCGACGAAGTTCTCGTGACCTTCCGCCGAAGTTCTTGTGAGTTCTCGAATAGACTTCCCCTTGCGCTTCGGTGGAAAACTGCTGTGCGTGGCTAGAAATTCCAGACCAAAGGAGCAGAAGTATAAAACTGGTTCGCAATCAGACCCAAGCGACATTTGGTTGTGTACGGTTGCAGAAGAGCATACTGAACTTTGTTCTTCCTTGATTTAGTTACTCTAACTTAGTTACTGAAATCACTGAACATAACACTGATAGATACCATCATAACTGCTGAATAGGAAAAGGAAAATCGGCTCAGTTTATCACAATGTGCCACAATTCCCTTCCGCTATTCTGACCAGATTACCTTCAGTGGTATGCACATGGATGTTAATTGCAGAGACAACAGACAGCGTGAACTGGGACAGGCAACACAACACTGATGATGATGACCCCGGTGTGTGTGTGTGTGTGTCTCACATGCCACTGAGCTTTACGTGTGACACGTGGCTGCACACACATACACACACACATATGCACACGCAGGAGGCACTTGAGCAAATATCTAAGCTCTTCCTTGTGGCGTTACTGTTGTATGCAATGCATCTAGGATGTATCACACTACATCTTGTCAGATTACAGTAAATAGTAACTGTAGTCCCTTGCAATTATATTTTGAAATTATATTTATCAGGAATCTGGGAATATATGCATGTATGGATTCATTATGAAAATAAAAAATTAATCTTTTTGCCTCAAATGAAAATTGAGGATTTCACCTTCATGTGGTTAATTTATTCATACCAATGAAGAATATGTGTCCATAATACAGCCAGTCATGTCTATATACACACAGTTCCTGCCTGCCTCCACCATGGTTAACCAATGGTGGGGATTGTTATTCACTCTCACTGTGAGGCAGGGTTTTTCAATTTGTTGTGGTTTCTTTGTACATACATGGTTCCATTGTATTTGTAAAAAAAGGGTGCACACAATTTTGTAGGGGTGTCCAAATACTCCATGTACCATATATACCATATATAGTGCAATCGAAATATCCCACAATGCTCAGAGAAAAGTAGTGAACTTCAATGGTCGGACCGGTACCCTCGACCAAGCAATATAATCAATAATGCATTGCCAGACACAAAACAAAAAGACCAAAACAACAAAGATGGCGGATGGCAAAAAGCACGGCGGGAGCGAACAGCGGCCGACCAAGGCAAATAGTTATGAATGTGAACTACTTTTGATATTCAATGATGATTGTTGAATTGTATAATGTTATAATTTACATTTCAATATTGGGGCTTCGGCAATAGTTAATATGACGTGGCCAAGTGACAAAAATGATGTAAAGCAACGGTTCCTTCTCTAGTGTCCGAAATCTTTGTCGTTGTTGTTGTATTTAGTGGACTACATGGGGAGTAGGGAGTAGTGGTCAAGATAGGGAGCGATTTCCGACTCAGGCCCTGTTTCTTAAGCCCTGGTTCCACTGCACCCAAAGGGAGCTGGACTGTTCGGGGCTATCCGCTTAAATTGTGTCTCAACGATGCCGGCACCATGGAACCGGTAGAAGTAAAGTTTTTTGTGCCTGCTCAAGAGGTAGTCCTAGGCCTTCCGTCCCCGTCACTCGCGGCCCACGGGTTGTTGGGCCACTGATTGGTCAGCCACTGCTTCGAACTGATTGGGCGAAGCAAGGGCGCACCAAATGCGCACCGCCGATTGGACCGCTACTGTCGATCGCTGATTGGTTGGTAGTCGTGCCGTCGGCTCGGCTGACAACAACAACAATGGAGCACCGGAGCCATTTCGGGAAATTTCTCTCTAACTTCAGTGAAGGGATTCTCACATTGACTTCAAATTGGGCTTACTTAGTTTAATAAAATGTAGAAACGTAGATATTTTTGGCTGAATTTAGCAACTCTTCATATTCCTGTCATTATATGTTGATCAAAATTGAAGGTATAGCTTGTCTGTGAAGTGCCATGAGTGCCACGACCATGGTCGCGATTTGGCGCTAGACAAAAATCTTTTGAATTGATTCATTTCCCCCTTGGCGCATTCAGCAAAAGCGACACACTTGAGTAAATACATGTATTCATTTATCTCCATCACAGCAACGGCCATTTGTCAAATCAACCTAGTAAACCTGACAATGACAGCGTATGCATCGCACACATGAACAAGCTTTACCTATGACACATACTCACAGGCGCACACACACAGTCGCACACGGCGGCACATACGCCAAGGCCGGCACTTGCACAAATATTTGTGCCATAATCTTTGCAGCGGTTCTGTATTTAGTGCTCGTATTTGAACAGCGGAGCTGAATCACTCCCATCTCTTGTCGGTTGTCAAAACAGTGGTGCCCTGTTGTGCTGAAGGCTCGGGCCAGGGAGCTGAGGCAAGTGCAAAGGAATGTATTAAAGGTGCAGTCAGTAGGTAAGGAAAGGAGTAGCTGTCTGCATGGAATCACAATATGTAACTAGAAGCAAACCTGTGCAAAGGCCATGTGGTCACTGATGCCAAAACATCTAGATGCTATTATGTTACTTATAGCCTACAGAAATGGACCAAAAATTAATCACTTGTTCCGTTTGTTCACTATAATCCCACGTATCGCTGGTGATACGTGGGATTATAGTCATAAAAAATAAACAGAGGTGGGACGCAAACCTGGATCTCCATCTTGGCAGACTGTAGACCAAACCGCTACACTATCTGAGCTGTGTTAGGCACCCGCAGTAGAGTGGAGACAACTGCTGTGTGTTAATGCAGTTTGTAAGCTCATACAGTTGTCAAACGAGACGCTATTATGATATGTTACTTGTAGGCTACAGAAATGTACCAAAATTGAATCACTTGTTCCGTGTGTCATTTCCAACAACTGTAGAAAATTTTCTTCCAGGTTCGACTTTTCTAGTTATCCTGGTGAGAAACCAACCAATGCGACCGAAAAGATAACCTACTCTGCGCAGCTGCCGCAGGTAATGAGACTTCAATACAACAGCACCTGAAAATAACAACAATAATTCTATCCTAATGCCTTGAAAGATCATGTTTGGGTTCTAAAAAATGTGTTTATCGATAATGGTGTATATTTGTACTTCCTTTTAGCATTGATTGACCTTGATGTTGATGTTTTAATTTATGCTAGTTTATGTCTGAAATCCTTGTACCTGTATATTTGTCTATAATGTACCCACTTGTGGGTTCCAAC
>OMKY01117725.1:0-13627 GCA_900302395.1 Bregmaceros cantori | reverse complement strand
CACGCTAATACTGTATTGTACTATTTCTGTAGTACTGTATCTCTTGTGCCAGAAAGTGAAGTGACGTCATGAATACGTTTATTTCAAAACGAACCGAATTCTGGGAGGACCTCAGAATTTTAGGCAAATATTGTAAAGCAAGTTTGAAATGGTCTCCTATTACTCACTCAATTACCCACTATAAAAACAGAAAACCTTTTAAACATGATGTTTGGTGTCAACTCTACTTTAAACCAGGTTATAATAACAATGACTATATGCATGATAAATATACTTTTCCTACCAAAACTGAGCTGTGGGGAAAGCTAAGGCAGGTGGGATAGGTGCCCCAATCCTCCCATTTGGGATGCACTGAGTCACAGGATTTTCCTAACATCTGCCAGTTGTTATGGGGTGTTCCCTTGCTGTGAAACAAGATGCCGCGAAAATAGACGACTAAGCAGTGGATAACTTCCAACAACACTTGCCAAACACTACTGGTTATCTGTTGACTGTGCACCTGCACTGTGATCAGTTGTGAGCTGATTCTGGGTGTGATAGGACTTCTCTGTTCCCAACACTTCGATGCTCTCCCCACTGCTCACGCTTCCAGTTGCGTCCGTGTCATCCTTAGGGTCCGGCTCGTGTTCTGCACCTGGATTGTCAGTGGCTGTTGGAGTGCCCCACCGTTCTGTGTCTTCGTCCAGTCTGATGGGCAGTTGGTCGATGCAGGAGTAGAAGCACTCAGCGCTTGGCCACTGTCCATTATTCTCCCGAACTTCATCAACCTCTCTCTGGCACTGGTAAAACAGAAAGTGTTTCAGAAAACCAGCACCAATAAGTGGTGGCCGTGGCAGCTGTTGCAGGGAAAGAATATGTGGGTGGCTATCATCGGATGGCTTATTTGGACAACACACGTCATCTCTGCGTGTAGTTTTGGATTTTTGTGAAGTCTTTGATATAGTCAAGTCACAATTCACAAACAAGTCACAATTCACAAACAAGTCACAAACAAGTCAAAGTCACAATGCTCCCTATGGACAGATTGCTGTAAATATTTAACATAACCTTTAATGTCCCCTGCAACTACCAAAGGTTGCACCAATCATATTAACCCTTATAGTGCTAACCATTTTTCAAGATATTTTCACTGATGCACAATTTCTAAATATAGCAGATTCTAATATAAAGAACATTCATATTTTCTTGGACATATTATTTTTGGAATACATACACACTGAAAAGTTAATAAGCTCTGGCCTGTTGTTTAGTTCTACTTACTCACCTGTTGCTGCTGGATTGGCTGCTGATCTTCACATTCATCATGCTGTTGCCAGGGCTCAAACAGGAAGTTGGTTAATGTGAGGCGCTGCGAGAGGTTGCGCGTCATGTGGGCACCACGCAGTGTGCCTCGATCGGCACGGAAACAGCGCTCTGTGCTGGAAAGCTGCTCTAAGGCAACTGACAGGAAGTAGGCATCGCTGAGCTCATTTAGCGTTTTCAAATGATGCCCTCCAGTTAAAGGGGAAGGAAAGGTGTGACCAGGTGAAGGATCGGCCTGGACACCCATGGTGTCGTATGGCAAGAACCCTGGCTGCTGCACCTTCCGGTTGGGATAAGTTGTGACTTGGCGGAGGAGGTCTTTGTAGGCGAGGATAGAACCTTGAACACACAAATGAATAAATGATAAAATTGAAAGATATCGTAGATTTTTTTTTGAGAGGGGGGGCGGGGGGCTCTAAAAAGGCCTCTTAAATTACTGTACGCACCTTCAAGAGTCCGTAGATGTTCAGTGGAGCTCTCTGCTAACTGCTGTACAGCAAAACGACGGTTCCTGTGGAAATGTGACAATGAAAGTTATGATTTTGCTTTGTAAAACGAGGATTGCAGTGAACCTTCTGAAATATTAGGCTACCTGTGGTTTGACCACCTGCATTGTTTTAGGGGATCTTACTCAAGATCATGCAGCTTTCTCCGCAGCTCGGTGGCGAACATGCGTCTGTTGCCTGTTTTCAGACTCTCTGAGGCACGGGAGAAACAGGCCGAAAGCTGCTCAAAGTTGTCCATAAGCTTTCCGGGGTCTGAGGAGACGTAGGCCATACAGAAGGGACGCACCATACCCCGGGCTTCAATGTCGTAGAGAGTCATGTGCTGTACATAGGCCACCGTCCCTTCCGACGAGTCGCCTACGACAGTGGAGCAAATTATAAAAATCAGTAACGCTAAAGACCAAAGGTGAGCTTCTGTGCATAGACAATCCGGATTATAATGCCCTCCTAGTCCTACCATAACTAACCAACTTCTGTGACTAAACAACCTGCTCCATTTTGTTTCAATGAATTTCCATTTTCCATATATCAACTTACAGCATATCAGTCTGCAACCAATCATGCAGAAATTTTGAAGCCATGTGAATAATAAAAACATTCATATATTTAATGTTTGCTGGTTGAAAACATTAGCATTATCATCAATCATCAGTCATCATTAACTGGTTACAGTATTCACGTCCAGCCAATCCCTATTCCCTATGAATTATAGGTTATAGAGTTCAGTCACACTCTCACAACTCTCCTTAAGGGCTCCCTTCGATCTCCAGGAATAGTGCAGCCCTTTGCTATATAGCACAGTACTTTCTCAAGAAGTGCAGTTACAGGAATGACTATTTGACTATTGACTGATAAAGCAGACAGACCTAGAACCACCTGAGAATCCTCAGAAAAGCGAAGGTGTGGGCCCTCTTGTTTAGCAGCACTGCTGGTGGGGAGGAAGGGAGGCTGATAGTCCACAGACATGATGCGAACACAGAAGTGGTTGAGGTCAAACACACTGTGACTCTGGAGGTCCTCTGGAATGGTCAGCACCAGCTGAGGACCAATCTGGGGAATATATGATCATATTGAGGTGTTTTTTGTGATATTTTTTTCAGGGAAGAGGACATTGTCAGCAACATCAATTCATCCTCAACCGAGCACAACTAGAATTACGGCAGAAGTGGTACCCTATTCCCAGTCCTATCCACCATCGAGAAGCAGGATATGTCTGCCGGTACATGCGATATATCTGGACCATACGCTTCTATGTGTCCTGCAGGGGTACGTTTTGGGCGGACAAGCCGTCGATCATCATTCATTAATACATGGAGAGAGCTGTTAATTCATTAATATATCAATCAATTGATATATAGCCTACCTCATTGGGTTCCTCCCCCAGAACATTTAGTATTTCTTAGATGCAATTTCCTGTATTTTAACCAAATCTGGAGAGCCACTATCTTCTGTAAAATCTTTACAAAGGACTAAACATTTTAAAGAAATAATACCCATTTCATGCTAATCTGAAATCTGAAATCTCTGTATTAATTCCTCTGTTGGTGATGTAATCACCAATAACAGAGGAAACAACAATAATAATAATAATAATAATACATATTATTATTATTATTTTGAACATTCAATCACACACTACCACTTTATGATTTACTATCTGTCTCGATCGCTCTCTCTTTCTCTCTATGGGTGTGTGGGCTTTAGGGAGTCGTGTGCATGTGTACCGCTGCACTGGAGACTGTGTCGTGCTGAAACACTGGTGTCCCAGTTTGAGCAAGGATGAATGTCGAGGGAAGCGGTCTGAAATTACCATATGAGTGGCTGGGAAGAGACACGTCCAACTGACTCGGGCCTCGGACATCAGATGCAGAAACGAGAAAGGCATTGAAATCGGGCCATGGAATAATTTAACTCCAGCGTCAAGACACTTGTGAGGAGGTGTGCGGTGGTAGAGTGGTTAGAGAGCACGTCCCCCAGACCACAGCCCGTGTGGCGCCGCCGGTCTGCATACCATCTCCGGCTTTTCCGCAATGTCTCCCCGCGACTCTTCATTGCAGTTTCCGATTTAACCCTGTCACTATCTCCCTCAATAAAGACTGTCTTGCCGCTTCTCCCATGAAAAAGTATGCTGCGAGAATTTCAATAAAGTTTCAGAAGAATTAATTGTCTGCCTCACACAAGCATCAACAATCGATCAATAGTGCACTAGTTTTGGTGGAAACACATAATCACACCTAAGTCAAAAGTCTGAAAAGTTTGCTTGCGCTCTTCCTAATCAATTTGAACCAAATAACTATACAAGATTTCGACAAGAGCCTTGATTGGTCAGTTGTAGGTTTAGTTGTAGACGTTTCATGTTCCCAAGGCAGCCCTTGGTAGAGTTTATGAGGACCCCCATCAGTAAGGTTGAGAACTCTCACCTGCTCTGAGAATTGGGCGACCAGGATGAAGTCTCTGAGGATGCAAGCAGGTCGGAACCAAGGGTTGTTGGGAGCCTGGAGAGGCAATGATAGGTGTGCTGGCAGCGGGTTCCAATGGTGAGCTGGATGACTGCCATCACCTTCACCAAACGGTCGAGCAGAAGTGAAAGCCAACAGGTCCGGGGATGAGATCATGGTTGCTGCTGGAACTAGATCCAGGATTTGCCGTAAAGTCCTGGGCTCAAGTCTGAGCCATGTCCAAGTCCTCAAGGTCTCAATTACAAGATGCACGTTTGGGGGTCCTGTAGACTTCAATCTATTTACCGACTCTTTTTGCCTTCCATATGGACACACGACACAATAAACATCCTTTCAGATATTATTAATAACCAAATGCAGGCGTTTCTGGATTTAGTCCGGATATACTGTCCATTAAATATACTTACCTCCTTGCAGGAACAGATGTAGCAATGGCAGTCACTTGTCAATAGGCTTGACTGATGCGAAGTCGTACTGATATGAGCTGAGAGCTCAGCAAGAGCTGAGCCCAACCCCAAAGCATAAATACATTAATTGCAAAATCTTCTGTTTGGCCAAATGAACTCTTCACAAAACTGTCTCGAGAAAATCTACGGCTTAGTCCTTGAAAAGCACAGTGGTGATCAGTTGAAGAAAATGTAGAACACACTGTCTGATTGTCTGCCCACTACTCTTAACACCACCCTCTTGCACACAACTCATCCCTTCCCCCGTTTCTCTATCCGTCTCCCTCTCTCTCACGTCTTTCTGCCACAAGCCTGTGCCTCGCTCCACCTTAACTGCTGCCCCTAACGGCTCAACGCACATATCAACATTCTTTGCGCGGCTCAAACGCTAGAGCGAGGTTATTGGGTTAACAACTAGGTTACACAAAGAACAACTTGCGTTAGCTTTGAATAATATCGCGAGCAAGAGTTATAGAATGGATGACCTTTACAGCATAAATGACAAAGTTTTGCCTGCAGGCAAGGATCACAAGACTGCACAGTCCCGGAACACTCCGCCATCCGCTCTCCCCAGTTGTTAAGTAATGGTAGCACGCTTGTCTTAGCAACAACAGGGTCTTGTGTGACTAAAACACTGACTCTTCAATGGATCCACTCCTCTCCATCTTGAGATGGGGTACAAGATGCCCCATGAGTCTTGGATTGAAAAGGTTTATGAATTCAAGCTGTATCTCCCATAGTCTGCAACTCTCCATGCCGATGCCTGCTCACAACAACATGTTGTGAGCCATGGGTGCGTGTAACACCAACCCGGAGCATGTTTGGGCAGCTATAAATAGGCTTGTTAGTTCACGGACAACTGAGACTACAGTACCGCAATCATGGCCGACAAGTCATACTGTAAATAAACTCAGTTACCCACAAATCACTAGGAACTGTGATTGATTGGAAGTGATTAAGATTGAAGATTAATTCATGTTCGCACCCTGCATACTTTAACTACAAGTATGTACGGCAACGGCAGCCATACAAAGCGTACATAGCGTACACTACAGAAATAGTTGTGTACTAATGGACTACATGAATTTGCAGTGATGTTTGACTGCAAATTATTTTAATTCTAAAAACAAGCTTATAATATAAAGATAATCTATTATATATTATAAAACATTTTTGTAGGAGAACTGTGGAAGTCGTTGCTACTGAAAAGAGTTTGTGGAACACAATGTCAGCAGTTTGTACAATGACATCACAGACAATGTGCAATTTATGTCTAATTTACTTAATTTACTATTCACATATGGCAGAGCAGCATTTGGCACGTAATCATGATGCAACAATAAGGTCTGATGTAACCATCATCATCGTCTGTTCTGCATTGTTACCAGTTGACCGCAATAGACATCCATGTTACAAAAACATCTAGCTCAGGTCATGTTGACTCGAATGGTTTAGCATGGTTTGGGCAAATATGCAACGATACATGTAATGTTTGGATAGCTTGTCTTGTGAAATAAATAAAAAAATCCTATATAGGCAGAGTTGTGAAGGTCAGTTATTTATTAAAAATAGTAACTTAAGGGCATTATATTTCTAAAGTAAGATTAGTAACCATTTTAAACAGTCTATTACCTGTTACCTATCCACTTCATGCCTTGTGGCACATAAGGCCTTTTACACACAGTCTATGATTTATGCTAAATTTAAGCAATTTTCAATTTAACTCAGAGACCCAGCGATCGCCACGATCGAGGGGGGCGCTAGATTGCTATGAAACGTCACTGCGTTTTGTGATGGTCCGCCATGTTTTTTGTATCAGTGCGACGGGAGTTGCAGCTCTTTATTACAAAACAGCATTTTGATTGGATGAAGATGCAATTTCATATCATCATGTAAATGGAACTGTATTGACCGTGTCTTTGGTGCAAGTTGGCTGCTTTTTGATTTCTTTGCCTGACCAACAAATAAAAAATTATGATGGATATGTTCTGTCAACATCTGGCTTGGGTAATTTCAGAAAATGTCATGCATGAGAAAAATGTTAAGATTTCAATATCGGGTGTACGGAGCCATTATGAGCACAACAACTGCTACATATGGACCTGGAACCAGTCGATTACATGGTTGGGAACATGCAGGGCTTTTTGTCACTATATCGAGAGTTCCTTCATTAATACAAGTACAAAGGCGTGCGGACATATTCAGAATTGCCTTTATTCGCCACATTCACAACTTCTACATACAAACCAATAAGTGCATTCATATTCCTCATTATAGCAAGAAATCACACACCACTCCAGAGAAAAAAAATATATTGCACTGATGTTTGCACCTTTGGGCCACAAATCAATAATCCGAATATAAATATAATGTCAGATTAAAAACATGACTGGGTGGCAGCAGCTAAAAAACAACATCCTAATGTGTCTTTTGCCACTGTTCATGTAAAATTATAGCCTCCTGTTATGGACATAATATATAGCCAATGTGTGCAAAGGTTTCATTCTAATCAGATGGTTTGACACACAGCTAGTAGTCCAACTGACTCACAGCTTCCTTGTCCCCTGCAACAACTTCCAACCTGCGTTGACAACTTGCGAGAAATGTCAAGCAGCTTCACAACTTCTTAACTTTCCGTCAGGTTCATAAGAGAAAAGCATCACCAACGCAAGAGCAAAACAGCAGTATTGTGAAATATTGTGATGCCTGTAAGTCCTGTTATGGAGGCAGTTCAATTGAAAGTATTTTTAAATAGCAATTGGCAATCTTGCATATTTTCAAAAACATCTTCAATTTAGCACATAATATCATGATACGTGTTAAGGTCTATGGTGTTCTGAAATGTGGTGGGTGTAAAAAAACTCTCATAGAGGTTTTTCATTTAAAGAGAAAAAAAGCATGAGGAACCAGTGTTGTTGGTTAATGAGTTCAACCGCATTAGGTCAACTCCATACAGAAGCAAAAACCGGAAGTATATACACTCAGTGTAGACAAAAAATGTAGCTGCTAAACTTGGCGTTTTCACGTTATGTCTACCGCACAATTATCACTCAATTTGAAAAGGTGCAGTAGCTGTGATTTTTTTGTGCTAATATATTAAACAATGGGGGATGCTATTGTTTGAAAAATGCATTCTTGTAGTTAAGCAAATATTAATTAAATTTTATAATTAAAATAAAAATAATGTATTATTATTTTGTCATATCTCAAATTATGTTTCTGTATTGTTGAACAAACATGTACATTGATCTATCCAAAATGTATTTTGGATAGATTAAATACATTTTGTCACAAATCTGTCAATTCCAACTACTACTATAAAGGGTATTAATAATTTTATGGAATATTGTGTTTGATATACATTTCGTCAACAGCCAAATGGTCAAATCACTAAAGTAGCGCGATCACACTCCCATTCTGTACTGCTATGGCATGATAACCAGCCATGACGCTGCATACATACATAGCACACTTGTGCCATGCATGCAATGCTCACACTCCAACATTATGAAACGTCACCACCTGCAAGGCCTGGTATCTGGATGGTATTACGTACATATTTTTAAATTAAAATCAGCTACTGCACCTTTGACCATGGGGTATACTCTTGCTGGCAATAAATGTGTATGGTGGAGTGGGCGGGTATTCCAAGTTAAAAACATCTCATCTCAAACACTAATTTGGAATGTGCCAGAGAATATAAAACGTTGCTTTCAGCACCCCACCCACCCCACCGGCCAGTTTGGCTGAGATTGGCACATATAACGACTTGCAGCATGTTGAGAAGAGCCACTATTGCTATACAACCTTTAGCTTGCTTACAAGTCACAGATGCGTAGAAATGCATATTGGCTGTATTTCTAAAAAAAAAAATGTGTCCATAGTTCCATGGTCATTTGGGAGCACTACGACACGACAAAGTTTTTACAGAGATCTACATTGCTCAGAGGTTATCAATTCTACTGATACTATATTGAGGGGAAATAGGATGCTGCATAAGCGTCTTGTGGTGGACATTGCAGTGCCAGTTTTGACCGTCCAATACCCGGCAGGCAGAGAGTGCCTGTAGGAAGCGTTCTTTGTTAATCTAGTTGCTGTTGTTTGAGACACTAATGGGTTTGCTGCTATGCGACAGCATGCTGCTGCTGCGTTAGTCTTTGGGGACGCAGGCACATGCACTCCGCAATACAGGGTTTCAAAGATCCGCCGTGTTGGAAAAGCGCCCCCAAGATCCAACAAATAAAAAGGTCAGAGTCACACAGATTAGGTGGACCAATGATTCTTTACAATACAGTTAAGCACTTTCCTTGTGTGGTTATGGAAAGTGGTGCGATAGGACACGGCAGATGAACCTGAACCTACTGTCCAAGACACAGCCCTGGTGCAGGTAGGGTTAGAGAAAGTGATTGGACTAGCTGCCCTTGACACGTTGGAACTCCTTTGCCCGCTTTGGAAGTGGTTTGAGTTGACAATATCGTCCAGTTATCCATCATGTCCCATTTTCGGAACTTTGTGCGCCAAGGTATTGGAATGTCAGCATATGGGACGCAAAATACAGTTATGCCCACACCCCATGCCTAATCAGATGGACAAGGACTTTGCCAGTGGCAATGGGGTTAAACTGAACATCTGCAACACCTATTAAGCCTCACGTGAAAATGGCCGTCCAGAATTCCACCTGTTTTGTGTTTCCAGTGGAAAGTTCATTGTATCATGTCCCACGGTGGGCCTACCTCGTTCAATGCCACATTCTCCCTTGAATGTCCACATTAGCTGTTGGCTAACTAGTCCAGTGATTAAACCGCCAAGGACAAGCTTACATGAGAAGAATCTCTGGCTCGGACATGGCGCAGTACAGCATAAAGCCCATCTTGTCGATCTGATCATCAGACAGGCCTGCCAAGAGGTTAACCTGTGGCTTGAACACGCTGGTGAGAGTGCCTTGCTCAAGATGACCCACAAGCTCTGACACGCACTGCTTAAAGCGTGCATGCAGTGCGCTGGCTGACCAGTCAGATTCTGCGCCGAGCCGGAGCACCAGGTTGGTTAGCGGGGCTGAGGGCATGGGCCGTAGAGCGTGGTTCAGCTTGCATACTGCCTTGAGTGTCTTGAGGACGCGTGAGCGGCAGCCACCATCCGCCGCATCCATTTCCACCAGACGCTGTGTCTCACGGGGGTAGAGCGAGAGGTGCCAGGCATTGGCCCAGGGCGCAGATAGCTCAGGTTGAGCTGTGAGGACCACATCGTCCTGGCGGAGGACAGGGAGCATAGAGATACGAAGAGGGGAGTCGCTGGCTCCTCGCCTTGCATCCTCTGGCCTGAAAGACATTTTATACCTCAGGATGCTTTATGTATTATTCACCTTAACCAATCAGTAACCTCAGTCAGGAGGAAGTGAGGACTAGAGGAAAATAAAGGAGTTCATTCCATGCCATAAGTGGTCTATGTATTCTAGTCAATCTTTGCGTTCCCTTAAAAAAATGATTTTTTTTTTTGTACAACTTCTAATTACTGAACAATATTCAGTAACTCGCTGCAAGCACTCTGTGTGAATGTATTTAGTGAATACATTATCACAGTGAGTGCTCCTGTTAAATACAAAGTTCAATTAGTGATTATATACTAAGTATATGGTCAAAAAAGGGGGGGCTGGACCCGTTGCATGGTGGTTAAAGAGGCTGCGCAGTGAGGCAGTCCCACACAGTCTTCTCACTGTGTCTTCACACCACAGTGCACGCAGGACCGTAAGATCGCTACCCCTCACGGTCATATGCTGCATGTCCGCTAGTTCCCTCTCTCCTCTGCTTTTGAGGAATCGCTTGTGGCGCAAGAATAACTGCAAACAGTACATGAATAAATACATAAAAATAATTAATTTGATTTACCAGATCTCCAGGCTGAGCTGTGCTCCTCCCAGGACGGGACGAACCCGGCATTCCATGGTTCCACTGATGGCCGGCCAGTTCATAGTCTCTAGCACGTCCTTACTCAGCACTTTGACCAGCGCTTCAGACGACAGATAGCCACCCACGATGAATCTACAGAGATTTATTCACTAATTTTTAAACAATCATAGAAAACCACAGGCATGTTTATGAGTATTTAAATATCATGCATGTATGTATGTTATTGCAAATATTTGATGTTCTATTGATGCCATCGGAATTTTTTTCATTTTTTTGAATTTTCACAAGGAAATGCATTTTTTTTTTTTAAATTGAAAATGCCCCCAGAATGTGATATGACCTCCTATTTGGCCTAAGAAGAACAAAATGCTGCTTTATTGACTAGAGTATTGAACCTTCTAACGACCTGAGCAGAGTAGGTTCAAAGTTTCCCCAAACTGTCTCACGCCCCCGTCGCTGTCACCCGCAAATGTTCAATTGTTAAGACATGAACAGGCGGCATTTTTGTGAATTACTAAATTGTAAGGCACCCGTAGAAACCACTTCACGCAGCAGTTTCAAACACTTCAATCTCTGACAAAAATCAAGAAAAAGATGAGTGTATTGAACATACAGTATGCTGTGTATTATAAACAAGTTCATACCATTATATGCATACTCAACTTTTGCAGTTTTTACAATTCTTTTATTTTTCCAAGTGATTTTTTTTGGCGTCAGCGTCGTTTTTCCATCTTTATTCGATAGGATTAGTCAGAAACTGGGTTGAAGAGATCGGGGGTAGACATTGCAGACAAGTCGACAAGCTTAGTCGAACTCGCGACACTGCGGACGCTGCGGTAGCGCCATTAACATGAATGGGGTCGCGTTAGGTGCGGTGTCCATAACCACTCGGCCAACGCGGACCCAGTTTTTACAATTCTAAATAAAAGGTATTATCAAAGTATTATTAACCAAAAGATATAATGGCTGCAACTTAGAGTAGGGCTGCACTGTAGGAATCGAGATTGAGCCCGAAAATGTATTGAATTTTCCTCAGGCGAACCCTCAGACCCAAATGTACTAATCTACAGCTAAGTGCCACTCCAAGATAGCTGTAATCCTGTAACCCATCCACGTTGTAAAAGCTACTGACCTGTCCCAGTAGGAGCGCCCCCTAGGGAAGTACTCAAGGCTGACACGTCGGACCATCCAGTGGAGTGGGTGGGTGAGCAGGGTCTCCTCCCCAGGGATTAGACTCCATAGAGACTCCTCCAGCTGCAGCGGCATCAGCAGGCACACATGGTCCGCGCATACTACCTGCAGGACAATGCGCAATGGCCGTTGTGGGGCTAACAATTAGGGCTGCAACGATTAGTTGATTAATCGATGACTAATCGATTATGGAATTAATAGACTGATTCAGTAATCGATTAATCGCCAAGGCATTGAATCATTGTTATTGTCAGCAGTATTTTGGTGAAACCAACAACTATTTGACTACACAAATTTGATAATTAATTTCTGAATTTATATGATTAAACATTATTAATAAAAAAGATTAATATGAAGAAAACCATCAAAATATTAGCATAAAAATTAATTGTTATGAGTTTGTGCTAAATTGTAACTTAATTGTTGTACATTTGTTGCATGAACCAAAATTCACTACATTTGAAGTTGACAAGATTCATTTGTGTTGCTGTGAATATTTTGGGGACTCTTGAAAGGAAAAATATCTAAACGATTACTCGATTAATCGTTTTAATAATCGGCAACTAATCGACTATTGGAATAATCGTTAGTTGCAGCCCTACTTACAATATCAACAATATCATGTTCAATATGGATTATCTGCAGTAGGCCTTTCCCCCTAATATCTTATACTGATGATGTATGTGTGTATGGCAATAACAGTTTTAATTGCATGAACTGAGGAGATTTGTGACTGGCAGTTACAGCATTGCTCAGTGTGCCAATACCATACAATTTTACACATCTACATCGTATGCCAAATTTCCTGACTTAACAAGTATGTATATTTTAGACGGGCGTTAATCTATTTCAGAAGTTGAAATCTAACATTCTGAACACACAGTGTAGAAAAATGCTGTATGGAGCCTCGTAATCATACAACTTATGGAGAAAATGATGTCAAAAGCAATAACTTAATTCAAAAATAGAACTAAATAGAACTTCTTAAGAAATAGAATAGTATAGTGTTTGTTTCAATACATGGACATTTACCAATATTTGTAAAAAAAAAAAAAAACTTTATTTTTTATTTCCATCATGTAAATCATCAATCGTTTTTAATTGACTTGATAATCGTAATAGAATAATGCCCACGTTTCTGGGTTGACTGTTGAAAATAAACAACTGAAAGATGTGCATTCCTCTATACCAGGGGTTAAAATTAACTTTTTTCACAACTGTCCCGAAACCGTCCCGAAAAACATTTTGAACCGCCCCGAATCGTCCCCGAACCGTCCCGAATTTTCTTTATCTTACTGATGAATACATTAAAGTAAAAAATAAAATAAAAATCTCTAAATAAAGCTGCATGGTTTTGCCCCAACATAAAAATGTTGTTATTCTACCTTGCGGTTTTGTAGTTGCGTTTAGTAGAGTGGACTGATTGAACATGATTTTCCATGCATTAAATAATCGTACAGACTCTTAAGTGCAATGCAAATGTTTTATTAACAATCTGAGGATGTAAATACATTTACACTAAATATGAGAATTCATTGACTATTATAGTAAAAAAAACAAAACGGTAGGTAACGGCAATAGGGTTGCAAATTTTAGCAATCCGTTACAGTCGCAATTGAAAATTGTAATCCGTAACATAATCCCGTTACCCAATTTTAAAAGTAACGTAACGGATTACTTTTGGATTACTTTCAAATAGATTCAATAAAATCAAGTCGATTGAACTCATTTTAAATGTACTTAACAAAAAAAAGTGTTATTTTTTTTAAAGTTAAAGTCAAATTAAAGGATATAAAACATACTTTTCTGGTTTCACA
>OMKY01117713.1:0-12750 GCA_900302395.1 Bregmaceros cantori | reverse complement strand
GAACGACAGGCCTAATAATAAGGTATAGTTGAATATGGATTTGTCCCAGATTTAGTGTGTTAATGCTCGAGGGTAGGTTCAAGAACTGATGAGATTTTGGAGGCGGACACTTTCAAGATGGCCGAATTTTTGTTTTTCACAATAGTTGTTTGGTTTTAAGATAAAGCATATGCATTCATTTTCATATAAAGCATAAAAGATGACTGACTTTTTCCTTTGCATGATAACACAAAATCTTGAATCTTGAAAACACTCAAAGAGGTAGATTCATCGAGATAGATTCAACATTATTTTTATTCGTCCCAAGGTAAATTTGGACAGGAACAGCACCTTAGATTCTTTAGACATTGACAATTGCTTCCATTGTGTTTCGGGGATATCCCTTTAGCAGTTGGTACCGACTGCATACTTCTAGTTCAGTTCATGTAAATGTGATGAACACATTGGATGCCATGTCGGGTTTTGTCACATTAATCATCGCATGCTTGAACAGCTGGCATCAATGTGACGAGTTGGGTCGTACATACACATTTTTTTCCCCATCTGGCACCGGGCCACAGCGCAATCGAGCGCGCCGAACACAGTGGAAAAACCGGAGCGCCTCGCGGTTCCACAATTCTCCCCAGAGGCCAGAGGTCGGGGGAAGATTACAAACATGAAAAGGATTTGTAGGATCTCTGGGATTATGGGATAATAACGACTAAAATGATATAAAATGTTTCTCGTCCACTGGGGCCAGAGATGGTAAAAGTACCCAGATTTCTTGGTACTTGGTAAAATGCTTTTGTGTAACTTCAGTAAGATTACAAAGCACTGATCCAAATATCTATTTCAGTCAACGTAAAAAGTACAGGCTCTGAAACATACTCAAAGTATTTTCAAAAGTAAAAAGTACTAAAAAAATGTGCCACTTATGGCAGGAAATAATGTAAAAGTTATTGTAAAGATGCATGTGGTATAAAATGCCACATATATGCAGTAGTGTTTTTTTTTTGCTGCATTACCTCAAGTTAATAGTTGTAGATCGGTGTCATTGCATAAACAAAATAGAATATATTTATATATTCTATAAAAGTTAACACGTCTGTTTTTGGAAGGTAAGGAGTAGAAAGTATTGATATTTGTGTTGAAAATGCACTGGGTACAAGGAAAAAGTCAGAGAAATAAACACTTTTTAAAGTACTAGTTACTTAAGTAAAGTACGTAACCCTTAGGTTCTATGAGTCCTCATAGCCAGAGATTTAAAAAAAGATCAACAATGTGAGGAAGGAATCATTAAAAAAAAACATCTTTGTGGTATCAAAGTTCAGTGAAAAGCCCACCAATGAATTCTGCAGTAGTATGATCACAGCTTAAATGTTGCCCAAATGGAAAATGACCCACAATGACCCAATAAGTCCTCGGCAAGGGTTAAGTATTTAGTACTTGAGTATTTGTACTTTGTTACTTGCCATCTGAGTGTGGAGGAAGATTTGCTATTGCCATGTCTCAGTTCACTACTGCGTTTAATGTATCTTGCAACGTTTCCGTGAACTTCTATCATTGACCCAGGCAATACACTTGATTGTCATTCTAAATCAGACAAACAGCCGTAAGAACAGTTTCTTCCAAGCTGCGGTGATTCTGCTGAATAAAATTGATAATATGCACTGAACACTCATGTAACACTCGTGTCTGGTGGCAGCAAAGAATTATCTGCGGGCCTTGGAAGTCGGCATTGCCTGACGGACAACGAAATAGATTAAAACAGAATTCCACCCTCAATGTTGGTTGTCAACGCGCCGTGATTCACTACGTTTCCATGCCCAAAAACGCAAATACCTCAATGTGGTGCATTGATTTACCTGCGTGCGTGTGTATGTGTTGACACAGAGAGAGCTGGGTTGGTACATTTTCCGGTGTGTTACACCGGATTTCCGTTGCGAGCGACCTGTCTGTCTGTCTCTCACTCACTCACTCACTCACTGGGAACGGCCTTGCGTATGCCACGCGGAATGTCCAATTGTCAAATATGTTCCCGTTCAGTGTCTTTTTATAGTGTTGCTGCTGCTGCACACACACTCACACAAACACACACACACACAAACACAAGCGCACACATATTCACACACACAAGCACGCATACACACACATGTTACGCGGTGCATTAGCCAACACACGTTACAATCCAACACCGCTACAGCCAGAGAGAGATCAAGAAACTGAGACAAAGGCCAAGTCGGTCCCCGCGTCCGTCGGGGCAGTTTGGGTACACCCAATTAACTGCACGGGCCGATGACTGTTTGAATCAGTACCCAAAGGTGTCGGAGAGGGGCTCCTCAGCTACCAGCTACTGTCAAGCTGACCGGCAGCCATGGCTGCCATTATGAGATCAGGTATGCATGGGCCACACACAGTCAGTCAGTCATGTCAGGTCCGGTGCGGTAGCCACACCAACAGTGTGGGTGTAAATCTGCAGTCACAACAGCTTGGGACACAGATTTTGTATAACTCACACAGATTCTCCAATCTGCGGATACAAAATCTAGCTTTGAAACATGCCACACTTGAGGAGGTTTCTGGTGGTGGGGTTGGTGGTGGGTGTAGGGAGTGAATGGATGAAGGATACGATCGGTGCCAGGGAACAAGACACTACCTCGGACCATTTCAGCCATGATGCAGCCAATAGACCAGACATCAACTGAAACAGTAGAACACGGAACACAACAACAACAACTTTAGCATGCAGGAAACACAAGCACAATAAACTATGCCTGGCATCACGTCACTTCAATTGGATGTTCGGGGGGCTGGCTCTATGCCGCAGTCATATAGACCTCTGCATCCAGCCCCGTTTT
The DNA here is from genome assembly GCA_900302395.1 of Bregmaceros cantori. Taxonomy (NCBI): domain Eukaryota; kingdom Metazoa; phylum Chordata; class Actinopteri; order Gadiformes; family Bregmacerotidae; genus Bregmaceros; species Bregmaceros cantori. Next base: position 9,913 of record OMKY01117713.1, on the reverse strand, counting down.
GTGCCTGTGGCTTAGTCTCACAGCGCACACAGCTGTCGTGAGATCGCTTCCCCACATCAACATTAGACGGAAGCAAAATCACGACTCTACCCGTCATTATTTGGATATGCATGTTTTGCATGGCAAAATTTTAACAGACTGAGCTACATCAGTCACAGTCATCAAGCAATTTGGCCAATTGTCGATTTGTAGAGTTCATATCAATGTAGTGTTCATAGAAATGTAGTGTTCATAGAAATGTAGTGTCCATATCAATGTAGTGTTCATATCAATGGAGTGTTCATATCAATGGAGTGTTTATATCAACGTACAGGTGCCAGACTCCGGGACAGGCATGCATTGGTCTGGCAATGCCAGGCCAACGATACACAACCACAACAAACAACAGAGCACCACTTGGGGAAAAGAATGAGAAAACAATCAACACATTCACAAATGGTGTCAGAAGCGGGATAGAGGTATCCATTTATCCATTTATAGGAAACAGGATGGAAACACAGGAACCACATGAATCCCAATAGAACAGGAAGGGATGTTCAGGTTACAGTTTGCTGCAAATAAACCGTCACCGAGACCATAGTTATGCAACGACCAACTTGCTTTCTTCATATTTCCTTTTTCATTTAATCTTAACATGTATTTGCATTAAATTAACAAAAAAATATGCCCCAAAAGCAACCATCATTTCTCAGATTTTACAAAAAACAATTAAGATACTATGTTTGATTTTAAATATAATTTGTACACGCCATTTTTAGAAGATATTAAGATATTTCCATAAGTCTACAACATGTAGATCGGCCACTGATATGAGAGGTTTTTGCCATATCGGCATCGGTATAACTTCTCACCGATACACCGTTATGGGGTGGAAGTGAAGGAAAAAACTGGAAAACGTGTAATGGGACAAATGTAGGAATAAAGATATTGTTTCAAGAATACACAACCATTTCAGAACGTCTGCTCGCTTTTATCTGAAAATATTTGACCCAAAATACCACTCCAATAGAAAAGCCCAAAAACAGCAGATAGGCCTGGGACGATTTTCAATATGATTATTGCTCACGATCATGAGTGACGCCATGATTTCAAAAAGACGGAACACTGTTTTGAATCCTACTGAGGTGGAATTAACATTTTGAATCGGGTGGAAAGAGCGGCGGCCGGCGAGTCTGCTTGCCGGCCGGCGAGTCCCGAGCCGGCAAGCCAACCAGCAAGACTGCAGAGTCGGCGCGTTATATCATATATCGCAAGTTTTTGGTCGACGATGATCACGTCATGAGATTTCATGACTACGGCTGCAACTAGCAATTACATCGATCATCGATTAATCAGCCTTTTTTTCCTTTTTTTAAATTAATTGGCTCAGTTTTACACCTTTAAAATTGAAACGATTATTACCCTGAAACGTTATTAAACGAGCCTACTCTTCCGTGCTTATTGTGTTGTTTTTTTTTAAGTTTTTTTTTTTTCGGCGTCAGCGCCGTTTTTCCATCTTTATTGTATAGGATTAGTCGGAAACTGGGTTGAAGAGATCGGGGGTAGACATTGCAGTCTACGAGCGTAGTCAAACTCGCGACACTGTGGACGCTGCGGTAGACGCAGCGCCACTAAAATGAATGGGGTCACGTTAGGTACGGTGTCCATAACCACTCGGCCAACGCGGACCCCAACTTATTGTGTTTTAACGCGTTATGTGTCGTTGGGGGGCTGAACATTATTTCAGTATCCAAGAGAATTACTGGGAATGCCGACTAACAACATATGTTCAACACGTTTGAGAGGAGAACGGACCAAACAAGCAAACGATGAATCAATTATTAAATTAGTTGACGACTATTTCAATAATCGTTTAATGGGTTGCAGCTCTATTCATGATCGTCCCAGCCCTACTCAAGGATTAAATGCAAGACAAGCAAGCAAACCAGCATCTTTTTTCCCCAACCTCCCAGCAGTTTGTGAAGCCAAGTACTGAAATCCCAGCGGAGAAAACTCAAGGATACAATCCCTTCCTGGGAAGAGGATTTTGTGGCGAACCATTTCAGCCATAATGCAGCCCACGGCCCAAATATCCACTACATGCACGCAGCAGCAGAAGAAGCAACAGAGAGAAGAGTCGTCAGCAGGAGAGGAAACACTTAATAACAACATTTGAACATGTTGTTATTGCGTTACAACCAGGGCTTTGAACCAATATTTTATTCGAATCTGTTCATTTCAATCAGAAACAAAATTTAAAAGTTTCCGGTTATGAGTTCCACCAATAGATTGACGTTCCCGAACCGGTTAGAACCAAAAAATATTGTTCCCGGAAAGAAACATAGCCCTTTGGGCTGTTTAATGCTATTATAATATATGTTGGGCCAAACCCACAGCGACTCGCTACAGAGCCGTGCTGGTAGCGCTCTATAGCCGAGGTCTCGTTGCGTATCGTGGCGAACCCACAACGACATGCAACGATTCATACTTCACTACTGCATTGTAGATTTTATAAATACTTGGTTCATTTTTAAAGATATCCCAACGTGCAATCCTTCGAGGAACGGAATTAAACCGGTATTAACCGGCTACCATTATTTTTAAATGAGTATTCCTGTTCCAGAAAAAAAACAGGTTTAGTTTCTGTTCCCTAGAAAATAGAAAAAGTTCCCGGTTTTCGTTTTCATTCCTTGAACCGGTTCAAAGCCCTGGCTACGACCTTATGCCACACACCGTAATGTAAATTATTCTTTTTCAAATCGTTTAGTATCAGATTGTTGATGGTTATCTGATAATAAAACAATGGTCAAATCCAGAAGCTCACACAGTGAAGAATTTGTATTTGTGGAAATGATCTGGAACAACAGGCCACGAATGTGAAGCCCTTAGTAAGAGTGCACCCGGCGCTGTGCGTAAGGCAGAAGTCAAGACAAAGAGTAAAAAGCAGACATCTTCCTGTATTATGGGCTCAGCCTTTGAGCCATCAGGGTGAACACGGCGGAATATCTCCTGTCTGTTTCTTTGTAAAGCGACCTTGGGTGTCTTCAAAGGGGCTAAATGTTAATTGAAGTTAATAATAACAATAACAATAACAATAATAATAATATCATCATCATCATCTATGGATACAAATTTGTGATGGACGATGTAGATTGTTTGTGTGTCTGAAATGGTGAGGAGCTGGGCCAAAAACATAGTAGCATACCCAACACACCACCTTTTCTCCCACCTCCCCTCGGGAAGGCACCTTGTGCACCAAGCCCTCCAGACTGAAAAACAGTTTCTTCCCACAAGCAGTGGTGCTTCTGAAAGCAAGGAGTAGCCCTGCCTGATATGATGACACGTTACGCATAGATTCTTGCCGGTGCCACTTTATAACTTAAAGTAACGTATGTAACTCCCGTTCTATGGATCAGCGTTATGACGCCATCAGCTTGTAGGAGTGACCCAATGCACGACCGTCCCTCGATGACTTATACCAATAGAATCAGCCGGGAGGGGCGGAGCCCTGGCCTCTGTTAAGGGCACGGCTGTCCTCTGAACATCGCCTTTGACCAAATTGCGGTCCCAGAAGAGGACTTCAGCCGGCTACCGCAAATCTGACAGTAGCTAGCTAGGTTATTTCTAGCGTGCGCTGGGAGCCCACTTGGCCTGCCTTTGGAGATAGAACTATTAAGTTCCGGCCGCCATGGGCTGCGCATGCACTTTTGACAAGAAGGCCTGCTCTGAATATCAGAGGCCAGGGCTCCGCCCCCCGGCTGATTCTATTGGTATGAGTCATCTATTTTTTTGTTGTTGTTGTTGTTGCTGTTTTTTGTTTCAGTTTCCTGTTGCCTTTTTTTCTTTTTGTTTCTTTTTTACTTACTGTTGCTGTTGCCTTTTAACTAACTGAATTTCATATTTATGTACTTTTATATGCAACGTGGCGAATTAAAACGAATCTTGATATTGAACAGCTACTAGTTGATTTGCAGCCCTGCCATTCACTGCCACGGGGAACGATTGGGAACATAATTATGGCGAGCCGTCAATAAAACATCAAAGGCGGCGGCCGCCTGGCGAGACACGTGCAGCCTCTCCCAGCACCTCAGGGAGGCGCCCGTGTTCCTTCCCCGCTGTGAGACATTTACACTGGAGAGGAGAGAGCGCGGCGGGGGACCGCGCCAGCCTTCCTTCACCCCACAGTCACATGATGAGTAGCCTGACCGCCGTTCACACCATCGGCTAATATATACAAACAATATCACACAGGTTGGAGATGTTAAAATTTGGTTCATCATTAATTTCATGTGTCGATTAATCGATACAACAAACTAAAGATGCTTAACTAAAGTCGACTACCCATTACAGTTTCTGAGGTTGTTTTGGCAGTGCGTTCCCTCTCTCCCCCGGCCCAGAAGGGCTTCCCTACGAATTTCACAGGTCTCTTCCACCGTGTGCTATTTCTGTCCTAGTTGACACCTTTAATGAAGCTATGGTGAAACGTTCTCATCCCCCATCCCTACTAGAGGCCTCCATAATTCTATTGCTAAAAAGCAACAAATAAAGTTGACTACAATAACTAAGCTTCTTAATTATGAGTCACAAACACATATCCCTGTGATTTAATCTAGTATTTATTTATGTGTCTCAAATAGATGTAATAATAATAATAATAATAATAATAATAATAATAATAAAATTGATTTTATTTATTTTTCGAAGCTATACTGAATGTATAGTGATTGGCAAAGCCCAAAAAAAAAAAAATCAACAATGCATTCCACCAGGAATTAATGACTGAAAACTGATTGGGTCTAACCCAGGGCTTTGAATCAATATTTTTTCGTTTCAAACAGGTTAGAACAAAAACATATGGTTCCTGGAATGGTTAATTTCGTTCCTGTCAGCTTTTTAATGCTATATAATATCTGTCCCCACAACGGGTCGATACAGAGACCCGCTGCTGCCTGCTGGCAGCCGGTGTCTCGTTGCATGTGTTGTGGGGGCGAACCCGCAACATGTGTTGTGGGGGCGAACCCGCAACAACGCGCTGCAGAAAGTCCCACGACGCTTCATACTTCACCGTTCCGGAACATGAAAAATAATAACGTTTCTGTTTCCGTTCCCCAGAAAGTTTTGTTCGTTACTTGAACCTGGTCTAAATTCAATGCTACTCGGTGGCTCTCCTGTGCGACCTGCAAGTAAAGGCTGTACAATAATTCTAACAACATTATCCACTGACCGTTAGCCTGGTAGCCCATCCCCAGGATGACTTCAGGTGCGCGGTAATAGCGCGTCACCACGTACGGCGTCATCAGGAGGCCGGTGGCGGCCGTGCGGGCCAGACCGAAGTCTAGGATCTTCAACGTGCAGTCCGACTTCACCACGATGTTACTGGGCTTCAAGTCCTGGGAGGGGGCGGGGGGGACACGGAAATCACAATGAGTTCTATGAGTTACGAGTAGGGGTGCAACGATTAGTCGATTAATCGATGTCTAAACGGTTATGAAATTGACAACTAATCAATTAATCGCCAAGGAGTTGATTCATTTTTATTGTCAGTTCATTTATTGACACCACCACCTATTTGTCTACGCAAATGTGATATTACTTGATAATTTATGAAAAACCATCAGAATCTTAGCGTATGAATTATGAGTTTGTACATGGTAATTATTTCATTGTTGTACATTAGTTTGCTAACATGAATCAACAAGAAATAAAAATGTTGATAATCGATTAATGGAAATTCTAACCAAATGCCCATCCCCAAGTGGCATTGCACGCAGGGCATGGCTTCACTCTATACCCCACTAAATTGGCATATGCCACATAAACACAGAACTTTTTTGTCTCCATCAGCCCTCCATTTTTATATTGACTTCATATAGTTTTCATGCTGCTGATAAGACAGTGGTCATGTACTGTATTTTCAAATAGCACAGAATGCCCCTGGCACAAAATGTTTGTTTTTAAGCCTACCATTATATAACCTCTCGAAGACAATGTTGAAATAAATATTCTTGCTGGAATGTGTAATCTGCTGTACTGTTTATTTTCTATGGATATCTGAATTGGATTTGACATGTTTAATGTTTATTGTGAATTGAGTGAAATTGTTTGTGATGTGTGTAACACATCAATCTCTGGTCATTCATTCATTCATGGTGTACGCTTTCCTCTAATATATGAACATATCTGCTGTTACATTGCTAACAAAAGTAATTCATACAAATATAAGGTGCGTTTTTAGTCCAAAACTGTAAGAAATGACGCTTTTGCGTCAGATTTGGGTTGGTGGCACCGCCTGTTGGTGGTTTTGAACATATTCAAACATAATGTCAAAATAGTTTGGGATGTTGGGAAGAGTTTGTAACAAATATTTGTCTAATCAATATTTGGGTGTGAACCAAAACACTTCACAAAAGTGCCAATATCATGGAAATAAAGTTTCCAACACCCAAAAATAGCATATATACCCTAAAATGCCGCAACATATATCTGAATGATGGCCGTAATATCAAATCTCTAAGTGGCATATCTCAAGTGGCATATCTCACACGCCAGTGAAAGAGTTAATGGACTAATTGTTTCAATAATAAGCAACTAATCGACTATTAGAATAAAACTTTAGTTGCGGCACTAGTTTAGAGATCTTCCTTCCTGCTGATGTTGACTGATGATGACCATTCTCCTTATCTGGACAGTTTCAAAGCACAACTTAAAACCCAGCTCTTCTCCCTGGCTTTCCCCAGTTCGATATTTAGCTCCTGTGTTTTACGTTTTCAGTTTTTCATCTACTAGTTCTGTTTTCTTAAATGTGGGGGTGGGGTGGTGCAGTGGTTAGCCCTGCAAGAAGGTCCTGGGTTCGAATCCCGGCCAGGAGCTTACAAGTTCTCCCTGTGTCTGCGTGAGTTTCCTCCGGGCACTCCGTTTTCCCCCACCATCAAAAACATGTACTAGTTAACCTGCTCCAGTCAGTGCCCCTGGCCAAGGCACTGGCCCCGAATCTGGAGTTTGCCCCCGGTCGCTATACCGCGGCTGCCCACCGCTCCTCAGGGATGGGTTAAATGCAGAGGGAGAATTTCACTGTGCTTGTATGCCTGACTAAATAAAATAATAATAAACCTTTAAATATCATAAGTACAACATTGATTTCATGAACAATGGACATAGAATTGATTACCGCAGTTTTATAATTTGATCGGGCATAGTATTTTGCAAGGTTTTTGAATTTTCATAGCTTGCAGAAAATTTGCATAATGCAATATTTGTAGTGGCTGTGATGGAAATCTGTGCAAGGACAGCAAAAAGGGTCAGAGAATTGTGCCAAATGTGTGAGCGAGATCAATTCCCTAAACAAGTGTGAAATGGATACAAGTGTGAAATGGATAGAAGTGTGAAATGGCTAGAAGTGTGAAATGGATATATGCCCCACTGAGAACCACATTTATTTCTGCAAATGCTGAAGCAAACATTTGTACAATGGATTTATCCCAGACAAGGGCTGACTAGTTGAATTGAATTCTATCATTGCACTGTTGTAGTAGTAGTAGTAGTAGTAGTAGCAGTAGTCCTGTAGTTTGGTTGTTATTAGGTTGATTAGCCATGTTGAGTTACTGTATTTTTCCACACTATAGGACACACGGGATTATAAGGCACAATGAGAGAGAGAGACAGACAGAGACAGAGAGAGAGAGACTCAACATCTCTACGATTTCACTATAACTGCCCACTAACTCATATCAGAGTCCTCTAGTAATTTAATCTGTTAAAATAAGAACGACACACCATGGATACAGGATCAGATCTAGGATTATAGCGGGAATAAGCACATCTAAAATACTATGAATAAATCATACACCATACTCAGGGTTCTATGGGAAATTAGAGATCGATTCGTATCGTCGTGTGTGTGTGTCCATGTGGGTGTATGTTTCCGTGTGTGTATGTGTCTGTGTGTGTCCGTGTGGTGCGTGTGCGTGTCCGTGTGGTGTGTGTCCGTGTGGTGCGTGTCCGTGTGGGTATGTGTGTGTCCGTGTGGGTATGTGTGTGTCCGTGTGGGTATGTGTGTGTCTGTGTGGGTGTGTGGGTGTGTGTGTCTCCGTGCGGGTGTGTGTGTCTCCGTGCGGGTGTGTGTGTCCGTGCGGGTGTGTGTGCCGTGTGGGTTTGTGTGCCGCTGTGGGTGGGTGTGTGTGTGTGTGAGTCCCTGTGGATGTGTGCGTCTGTATGGATGCACACGTGCGTAAAACTATGGGCGTGTGACATGAATAGTGCAGCCTAAAATGAGTGTGTGACTTTCCCCCCTTTTTTTTCATTTATTCATTCATTTATTTCTATTATGATATGACGCGTGTGTCATCCCATGTCCTCTACAAAAGCGGTATGGTGGTCGCTTAATGTGCTTAAAGTGTCCAGCGATAGCGCAAGGGGCTCCCAGACGTTTTCAGGGCATCATCCAGGCCACCTTTAGTACACTGGAATTTAACCGACATCTCTGGGCATCTCACTGCACACCAAAAAATGTGCACCATTGGTGACACAGCAACAGACTCTGCGAGCGATCCGTGTGTACCCCTTGGTCGGCATGTGCCGGGGACTCTGCGAGCGAGCCATGTGTACCCGGTGGTTGGAGCGTGCCAGAGACTCACGCGGTGGATGATTCCGGCGGCGTGCAGGTGCTTGATGCCGCACAGCATCTGGTAGAGCAGGTAGGACAACCTCTCGTGGTCCAACTCCATCTGGATCACCTGACACAGGTTAGCGTCCATCAGCTCCATCACCAGGTACCTGCAGGACCACAGGATACATGTAAAGAACGGACATCTGCCTGTACAATGGGGTCAACCTTTAGGTGCCGCCCTTGAGCAACTGGGGTGAACACTGTGCCATATCTATTCTGTTTCTTTTATTTTTACACCGGTGTGTTAGTATAAAATGAAAATGAAAAGGCAGCCAAAGTCAGAAATTGAAAACCTCCTATCCAAAACGGTGCGTGCAACACCCACCTAACTATCTGTGCATGACACACACGCGTGTGTGTGTCAAAAAAGCGTGAAGCAATCTACCATCACCAATGGATTACGAAAGGCTGGACTTGCACGAGGTGCAACTGTTCGGAGAACAAGAAGCGGTATATGACGAAGCTTTTCTGACTTTTCCACTCAGACGCTGAGGAAGAGGAATTTGATGGGTTTCATGACGAGGAGTAATGCAACCAATGTTATGTTATGTTTAGCAAGCGCGCTGTTGTTTTGACAAACACCGTTGTTCCCATGCGTGTTCGGAAACTGATCATTACTTTTCAGTTAAACGGAATATTCAGCTGAGTAAATGGCAGCGCCTTTTAGGCCGGTGCGCTTAATATAAATACTATTCTGTGTTTTCTTAAAAATTATGAGCGTGCGGCTTTTAGAGCTGTGCGCTCAATGGTCCGAAAAATACGGTACTTGTAAAGACCGGACATCATGGCGCCATATCTCCTGTCGCCCCATTAAATTATATGAGTTACAAGACTGAATGATGTCCTTCCATTGCTTCTCAGCGTCGCTTTTTCGCAGGGCCTTGAACCGGTTCAAGGAACGAAAACGAAAACCGGGAACTTTTAGTATTTTCCAGGGAACAGAAACGAAACCGGAAACGTTATTATTTTTTATGTTCCGGAACAGGAACACTCATTTAAAAATAATGGTAACCGGTTAATAACGGTTTTATTTCATTCCTCAAAGGAGTGCACTTGGGGATAACTTCAGAAATAAAACAGTATTTATAAAATCTACGATGCAGCAGTGAAGTAGGAATCGTTGCGGGACTCTCTGCAGCGTGTTGTTGTGGGTTCGCCCCGACACGCAACGAGACCTCGGCTGTAGAGCGCTACCAGCGGGCCTCTGTAGCGAGTCGCTTTTGGTTCACCACAACAAATATTTTGCTTAGCATTAAACGTCTGACAGGA